>JAFBJS010057683.1:0-61004 GCA_016785265.1 Paraplagusia blochii
GTACATCTGGATGTTGTATCTTTAGCTTTAAAGTTTACTTCAAGTTATATTTAGTGGTAGAGCACGGTTGGATTCCTCTCTGTGGGAAATAGACTCTAATTAATAAACTCTCAGCCCAACACACAGATATGGAGGGAAATGGATGAGGTTTCTCACTGTCCTCAAACTGATGATTCCTTTTCACTTTGTCCCTTTTTCAGGGGTTGACACAGCGAGTCAACAATTTCCATCTCCCCCTGTCCTCTGTATCTTTTACTTTAACTCCAACTACCTCCATGTCCTCCCTCACTGCATCCATCAATCTCCTCTTTGTCTCCTACCTGGTAGCTCCATCTCTAGGATCATTCTTCTACCAATGTATCCACTGTCCCTCCTCTGAACATGTCCAAACCATCTCAATCTGTCTTCTCTATATTTTTCTCCAAACCTTCCTGTGTGTGCTGTCCCTCTAATCACCTCATTCCTGATCCTGTCCATCCTTGTCTCTCCTAAAGACAATCTCAGCATCTTTCACTCCTCCACCTCCAACTCTGTCTCATGTCTTCTGTCTATTCCTAGTGTCTCTCATCGATCCATCATGGCTGGTCTCTCCAGATCACTCCTGACTCTTCTCCAGGGTTTTCCTCTTTGAAAGATCAATCTAGATTTTTTTTTAAATGTTGCTAGTTAACAAAATAAATCAATGTCTATCCAACCAGATCTTCTTCTTTTCCTTTCAGCTTGTCCCCTTTTTTTCAGGGGTTGACACAGCGAGTCAACAATTTCCATCTCTCCCTGTCCTCTCTATCCTCTAACTCCATCTACCTCCATGTCCTCCCTCACTGCATCCATCAATCTCCTCTTTGTCTCCTACCTGGTAGCTCCATCTCTAGGATCATTCTTCTACCAATATAATCACTGTCCCTCCACTGAACATGTCCAAACCATCTCAATCTGTCTTCGCAGGCCAATTTATGCAACTGTTGCCGCCAAAATTGAGGTAAATGCCTCAGGACCCTCTCTACTTTCCCAGCAAACAATTGGAAAAACAATATTGATCGAACTAGAAATACGACCAGGGTCACTACTAGCTGCAATCAACCAACCCTTAATTACTGATTAAAACTAGTCAATGAGCAGAAGGAAAAAAAAGTTGTTTTCAAAAGTCAAGTGTTGATGTCAAATGATGATACTCGCATTTGGGAGTAGAAAGTCTGGAAGTCCCCGGACGATCAGCGTCCTCTAACTACAGTCTCTGATTTCTCTACGGTTTGAGTCTGAATGAAGGCAGCGCTAATGCACTCGCTAACTCTGCTCTGCATGATGTGTAATCAAGGGAAAGTCACTCTTCTCTGCTCATCTGCTGTTCTTCTTCTGGGGAGTCTCCGTGTGATCAAACCCTGCACATCAGTCTACTGTTCTGTTGCATTACATTATGGATCTCTGTGGCTCAAATGGCCTGTTTATCTGCAAAGGAGACACAATCTGCTGATTGGTGTGTGTGTGTGTGTGTGTGTGTGAGCTGGTAGTTTTCCTCTTGGTTCTCATCAGTTCATATCCACCACCCACCCCACCGCAGCATGCAGTAAATAGAGTCTCTGCCACTCGTTGAGAAATGGCACAATTATCCCCTGCTGCTGAAATATGGGCCAGGATGCACCACTGCTTCTTCCCCGACAGAATGTGTGTGTGTTTGCATGTGTGTGTGTGTGTGTGTGTGTGTGATTGCATGTGTGTGTGTGTTTGTGTGTGAAAGGGAGGAAGAGAGGTGGAGATAATCTGTGAATGTGAACACCAAATATACAGAGTAAATCCGTCTCTACTCTGCTCCATTACTGTGAAGTAAAGTCAGCACAAGAATCACTTCATGTTGAAGTGGTAATACAGTAGTACAGTGGTGCATTATAGTACAATAGTGGTGTATTATAGTACAATAGTGGTGTGCTATAGTAGTGCTGTGGCGTATTTTAGTTGTACATTGGTGTATTATGATAGTACATTGGCATATTATAGCAATGTATAAACAGTATATTATAGAGCAGTAGGGATTGATAGTAGTACAGTGGTGTATTATAAAAGTACTGTGTTGTGGTATAGTGGAACAATGGTGTATTACATAAAGTAGTATGGTGCTGTATTATTGTAGTGAAACGGTGTAATCTATCGCTAGAGCGATAGATTATTTCAGTACAGTGGTGTATTATGGTAGTACATTGGTGTTCTCTAGTAATATAGTGGTGTATTATATCAGTACAGTGGTGTATTACAGTAGTACAGTGGTGTATTATATTAGTACAATGGAATATTATGTCAGTGCAATGATGTATTATTGTAGTACAGTGTTGTAATCTATCAGTACAGTGGTGTATTACAGCAGTACAACGGTGAATTGTAACAGTGCTGTGGTGTATTTCAGTAGTACAGTGGTGTATTTCAGTAGTACAGTGGTATTATGGTAGTGCAGTTGTGTATTCTAGTAGTACAGTGGTGTATTTTAGCTGTACGGTGGTGTATTATAGTATTACAGTGTTGTATTTTAGTAGTACAGTGGAATTTTATATCAGTACAGTTGTGTATTATCCTACTACGATAGTGTTTTATAGTAAAAGAAGTACACTGTAGTAGAACAGTAGTGTAGTATATCAGTACAGTGGTGTATAATAGTAAAAGTAGTACACTGTAGTAGACGAGTAGTGTAGTATATCAGTACAGTTACTGTTACAGTTACTTCAGACACAGAGACATTAATCAACAACACATTAATTCCCAGGATTTTGTCCAATTCTGTCAACAGATATGAAACTTTTTCTTGACCTCTTCCCCAAAGAGAAGTGGACATATTTCCTTAGCTGTGTCCAATAGGTGTCCATATTTCTTTGTCTCATTATTAGATCAGTCGGTCAGTCGGTCCTTGGACCTTATGAACATATTCAGTGAGTAGATCAAATGTCAGAGGAGGACACAGGTCCTTTTGATGTCTCCATCCAGAGTCGTCGTCTTCTTCTTCTTCTGACATTTGTTTACGCCTCTGCAAATTGGTCATCGCAAACAACTGTCAGACAGAACCAGGCAATGCAAGAGCGTAGGATGGTAGTCTGAGGAGAGATGCCCCCTGCTGTCCAAATGTCACACTGACCGTTTGTAGCCCAAACACTAACTGAACCTTTACTGTCGTTGCAGGTACGGAAAAATAGTGTCAACCAAGGCCATTCTGGACAAGAACACCAACCAGTGCAAAGGTAAGGACTTTGTCCCCAAAAATCCATATCAGTTTGGAGAACCATGTAGCGTTGTCATGTTGAATGACCAGACCATGTGTCTGTGTTGACCAGGTGTGAACCTCCTGGTGGGCACGGAGAACGGTCTGAAGCTGCTGGACCGCAGTGGTCAGGGGAAGGTCTACCCCCTCATCAACTCCCGCAGGTTCCAACAGATGGACGTCCTGGAGGGACTCAACCTTCTCATCACCATATCAGGTCCTCACTCCTCTGTTCCCCACAGACAACACTGTGTTGACGTTTGAGATGGTTTCCTACTTTTTTTATGCTGATTCCTTTAAAATCTCAGAAAAATGTCAAATTTAATATTAGATTTAATTACAATATATAAATAAATACAATCTGACAGATGCTTTTATCCAAAACACCTTAGAATTTGAGGAAAGACAAGTTACAGAACTTTACTTGTTTACAGTAAGTAGAGAATTAAAGCAGTATCTCATTATACAAAGAGTCGGTGGGTGAGATATATTAGATAGTTGTTCAAAAAATATTATTTTATAGACAAAATTGTATGTGTCACCAGGAGAAAAACTAAAACGAAAAAGAAAGTTTAAAAAGATGTAAACATTTCTATTAAAAACTCTTGGAAAATAAAAATTATAAAAAAAAACCATTGATTTCTTTGGGATTAAATTCCTAAAAATTCTTGAAAATGAAATGAATTTAACAACCAGCAGGTTTCTGTCCATGCTCTTCTTTAAAGCAAATAAAATGAGATTATTTTCCTTTTTTCACAAAACTTTAAAGTGTAAATTACTGAGGTATGTTATGTGTTGAATATTTTTCGTGATAAAGGTAAGAAGAACAAGGTGCGGGTCTACTACCTGGCCTGGCTGAGGAACAAGATCCTGCACAACGACCCTGAGGTGGAGAAGAAACAGGGCTGGACCACGGTGGGGGAGATGGAGGGGTGTGTTCACTACAAAGTGGGTGAGTGATTGGCTGTTTATCACCTCGGCCGCTCCACGCTATAAAAACACACACACACACACACCCTGGAGGTGAGGGAGTGAATAATTGATGATCAGTGTGTGTGATATCAGATGGTTCAGACTTGTGTTTGTCCGTGTAGTGAAATACGAGCGGATAAAGTTCCTGGTGATCGCCTTGAAGAACGCCGTGGAGGTTTACGCCTGGGCTCCCAAGCCTTATCACAAATTCATGGCCTTCAAGGTTGGTGTGTGTGTGTGTGTGTGTGTGTGTTTCCTGTGATATAACTTCCTGTCGTCAACAACTCTGATCACAGTTCACTTTCTCTCCTCCTCCTTCTTCCTCCCCCCTCACCCCCTCCAGTCTTTTGCTGACCTGCCTCACCGGCCTCTGCTGGTGGACCTGACCGTGGAGGAGGGTCAGAGATTGAAGGTCATCTACGGCTCCTGCGCCGGCTTCCACGCCATCGACGTGGACTCTGGGAACAACTATGACATTTACATCCCCGTGCACGTGAGTTGAGGAGCAGGAGGAGCCTGAGGGTGAGAGAGGGAGGGGGGAGGAGGATGTTTGTCCGTCTTCATCCACCACTTGTTTTCAAACAGATCCAGAGTCAGGTGACACCGCACGCCATCGTGTTCCTGCCCAGCTCAGACGGGATGGAGATGCTGCTGTGTTATGAGGACGAGGGCGTTTACGTCAACACCTACGGGCGCATCATCAAGGACGTGGTCCTGCAGTGGGGGGAGATGCCCACCTCAGTCGGTACTCTTCAAAAACCTCATTCTGGCTTTCATGACACACTTAAAGTCCACGACCCAGCGGTTTGGAAACACTGCACTAATGCGGGGTTGTTAATTCTCCAGAGAAGGTTCTGATTCACTCTCTCTGTCCTGCAGCTCACATCTGCTCCAATCAGATCATGGGCTGGGGCGAGAAGGCCATCGAGATCCGCTCGGTGGAGACGGGTCACCTGGACGGGGTCTTCATGCACAAGAGAGCTCAGAGGCTGAAGTTCCTCTGTGAGAGGAATGACAAGGTAACCATGAAGGAGGAGAGGAGGAGGAGCAGGAGGGTGTGGGCGGGGCTACAGAGTGTTCCAGAAGGGGGCGCTGTGGCTGCAGGTCTTTGTTCCAACCAAGCAGTAGCACACCTGAGTTGATGGGTGTTATCAGCTGATCTCAGTCAGGCAGCTGATTGGTCAAACTCTTGGTTGGTTGGATCAAAAACCTGGAACAGTCTGGGGATTCCTGCTCTACTGGTCCTGTCTGTGTTAACGTGTCCACACTGTCCCCCAGGTGTTCTTCGCCTCAGTGCGGTCTGGAGGCAGCAGCCAGGTCTACTTCATGACCCTGAACAGGAACTGCATCATGAACTGGTGAAGGAGATGATGTCATCGCTGATGTCATCGGTTTGTGGCAGAGAAAAAAAAAATGAAATCAGATCAGGGTCGGTGGAAAGAAGTGAATCCAGAGACGTCCCACAAACGCATGCACACACACACACACACACACACACACGCACAATATTTACTGAGACTGAGCCCCCGCCCCCTCCACCCTCAGCCCCGCCCCTCAGTCCTATTGTAAAAATCTTCCCGTCTGAGTGTCCTCTCGGGTCGGCCCGCTGTCCTCGCTCGATTTCATTTTTCTTTTCCGTTCCTCGTAGTGAAGTTGATCACAGACGACATTCCTTGGTGTTTCTGTTGGAGGACGGCGTCAGTACTGTCTGTGTTGAAATGACCTGTAAATAGTTCTAGCACTTTTAGACCTGGTAGAAAAAACAGATCCAAAAAAATCGGTCCCAGTCCCTGTGGTTCTGTGAGGGACGGGTTGGACATTAAAACACCTCCACATCAAAATTAACGACAAATGAATTTCCAGTTTCTTGGTTTTGTCCTTTTGGACCCGACTGGTCCAACTCTGGTCCCTGAACCTTTGATATTTCTCTGTAGTGATTCTGTATTGCTATTATCCTACTGGTATTTTCATTTGACTGTAAGTATATTGCAATATATTCTCTTCTGGTGAGTCTTTGTATGAGCGCCAGACTTTCGGCACCTAGTTTGGTTGGCGATCCATTGAAGTAGGTTTACAGTTTGGTCTGTAGGGGGCGCCGGTGAGCTGTGCCAGGCTGATCTACTCTACTGTATTCTACTTCTCCTAGACTTGTGTTTGTCCATTTTTGCTGAGATGTTGCGTCTGTTGGGGAGTGAACTGGTCCTGGATCTGGAACCTGGTCTTGGATTTTATGGATTTTAAGGAAGTGTTTAGTTTAGAGCCAGATGAAAACAGAGGAGCTGAGGTGTCACCTTCTCATCTTCACCTTTTTATCACTGATGAAGGTCACACTCATCCTGCCAAAGACGCTGGAACTTTCTGGGAAGAAGAAAGTCCAGTTGTGACAGAGTTTATTTGTTAGACATGAAACAGCTCCTAAATATTATAAATAATATAGAAATCTGAATTCTCAGATCTATTTCTCTTTCTTCTTATGTATTTTTCTCCTCTTGGTTGGAATGTTGCATTACTGCCCTCTCGTGGATGTAATCGGACACTGCACGTGCATTCATCCCAGTTTATTTTTCTCATTTTTGTGCAGCAGACTGTGGTCCAGGTCTGAGGGAGACTGTGGTCCAGGTCTGAGGGAGACCGTGGTCCAGGTCTGAGGGAGACTGTGGTCCAGGTCTGAGGCACTGGGCAGGAAGTGGGTTTTATTTTGGTGAACACAGGGATCTGTTTTAAGCTGTCAGAGCACAATTCATAAACACAGACAGGTTCACTCTCATCAGAAGACACGTCCTGGTTAGTCCTGGTTAGTCCTGGTTGACTAGTTGACCTGTTTACACAGATGTTGGTTTTGTTGATGAGAAGGATTCAGATCCAGGGTGAGAAGCGACAGGAACAAAGATGATAGAGAGAGTATAAATAGATATACATTTTATCACAAGATTATTTAGATTATAAGCATGAAGAGCACTTTTTAGAGAAATCATTCATTTATTTAAAAAAATAATCTTTATTGATGATTGACATCCCTGGTCTTCACCTGAAGATGGAGCTGAGTCTCTGGTGTCACTGATGATGTTCCAGGACTGAAGTGAAATGAAGTGACGTGCTCTGCTCTGTTAGTTCATGGTCCAATCATTAACTCTTAATTTCACTCTGCCATGTTTACAGTCGAAGCAGTGCCTTGGAGCCAGAGGATTAGGAGGGATTAGGATCTTTAATCTCATCTGTTGCCCCCTGGTGTCAAAGAAAAAAAAAGGCACAAATAATTGTTTCCATTTCTTATTTTTCGCTACTTGTAATCTGAATATTTGGTCCATAGTCCCCGACATTTGAAGTGCCCTTAATTCAATCTGGATTATCCTCCTAGAGGAAACTTCACTTCTGACTCTTCAAATTGCAATAATGTGGAATCAATCAAGTGCAACTGCACAGAGTGGGATCCACTAGGAATATGATCCACTCTGAGTGGGATCCATCTGGACTGGGATCCACTCCCAGTAGGACACAGACGGATCCAGTCCTTAGAGAAAAGCCATAAGTTTGAGGCAGGTTGATTGAAGGTGACGTAGATCAAAGTAGACTGTGTGTGTGTGTGTGTGTGTGTGTGTGTGTGTGTGTGTGTGTGTGTGTGTGTGTGTGTGTGTGTGTGTGTGTGTGTGTGTGTGTGTGTGTGTGTGTGTGTGTTTGGACTCGGAGGTGGTTGGTGGATGCAGCAGACGGAGCTTCTGGTGATATAAATAAATCTATTTTACTGATTGTTCCATGTGGTGGTGAGGAGAACAGTCTGCTTCTAACCTGTCTATTTTATAGAGTATGTAAATGAGGAGGGGGAGAAAAAGTCAACGTGTATTTATATAAAAACCTGTGCCGCTCTAATAATCAAAGCACAATGGATATGAACCTGAGATCAAAGACATCAAAGATTTCCTTTTTCCTTTCACTGGTGTGGGTTCCTTTGGACCAGAACAGGTCGCTGGTCCTGGTCTGATGACACCAGTGGCAGAAGGTCCACAGTGATGCCTTCACTGTCTCATACTCAAAACATTGAATGTCGACGACTCCACGGTTTGACTCTAAACAAGTCAATCAAACCTAAACGTTTATTTTTTGTTATCAATAAAATCCTGAATTATTTTCCCATCGGTCAAAAAAAGGAAAAAAAAACTCTTGTATTGTGAGAAAAATGTTGTCTCTGCTGTGCTTTTGTCTCCACCCTCTGGTTGCCATGTTTATCTGAAGAACTCGGTTCTGTCCACAAAAAGACCTTCCCTTTGACCTCCTTCTGACCCCTGGTGGTCTCTGCGTGCACTGCTGTTAGAATCCAATCTGTTTTTTGAGCTGACACTAAGAGTCTGGACGTTGAGCACAGATGTTGGAGCTGCAGGAAGTAAAGACTTTGAAAATCATAAAAACTAAGAACATCTTTTTTTTCTACCTCTCCATCGCTCGATAGAAGGGTTTATTAAATAAAAAGTGAAGTTTAATTCTCTTCAAAATTCAAATTAACTTTTATTTTCTATGATCACAAATGAAGGCGATGTTTTTTGTTAAACTTGTTTCTTTAGCTCTGATGATAAAATTAGAAACCAATGAAAATCCACTTTCACTCTTCTTTCATCTGTGAGAAGGAGTTGAACCGGAGGTTAGTGTCTGTTGTCAAGAACAGTTGACCAAAAACCAGACTCGAAGGGTTGAAAAGTTATTTTGTTATTGAATGTTTGTAAGAGTTAGAAATATTTTTTTCCCTGGGTTTCGCCAAATGATTAATGCCCAAAAAATATCCTTGGAAATAAACAGCTTCATATCACAGTGTAAATCTGTAGATAAAATGAGAAACGCTCATCAGTGGGTTTTTTGCAGGCGAGGCTGCATTGGTCTTGGTTGAGGATTGATATCGGAGAAAAGATATTATCAGAAATCCCGAGCCTCGTTAGCCTATGATTGATGAACCAAACAGCTAACACGTTAGCTTCCCTTACTGATCCCAAGGCCATGAAGGAATAACAACCGGCAGAACTGGAAAAATATATTTTACAAAAATCAAGTCAGTTCTCTGAGGCACCAATGTCCTTTTACAATAAATCCATACATTTGAATGATTTCCAAACCATGTCTGATTGGACTCCACTGGTCTTTCCTGGACTGATCGACTTCAGACTCAGATTGTGTTTAGAAAATTCATGTCTTAATTAAAACAGAAGTTGTTTGAAAAAAAATAAACAAATCTTGATCTCAACTCTGTTTTATTCTGTCATCTTTGTATCTTCTTTTTATCCATTTCTGTTGATGTTCGTTTGTTCGTTTGTTCTCCAGTTTTGCCACAAGATGGTGCCAATGTACAGCTTCTATTCTTCTATTTTCCTGCAGCAGCTTCAGAGTGACTTCATCGAGTGTCTTGTTTTTACAGACCACAACCCGAGCCTGACTCACGGACTGCACTGTGTGTACGCCCTAGGTTTGGTAAGCAATTCATCCACTAGGGGGCGGTGTTGAGTTTAGGCTGAATTTCCGGTCCCAGATCTAATCAGCTTCTCCAATAGAGTATAAATATGGAGACCATGGAGGAAATGATGGATGTTCTGGGTCAGGAAGAGACAGAGCACCGCCTAGTGGTGGCTTTAAGGGACTATAGACGACCGAGCACTACCTAGTGGTACCCCTAGTGGACATAATAGACATCAGCAGGTGAACAGAGAATTGTTTTTATGGTTTGAATACCTGCGTTGTATTTCCGGCAAAAAATAACAAATTAAGTTTTGCACAATGCTGCCTCCCAGTGATTTTCTGTGGTACGGCAGGTTCTCCAAAAATGTCTCTAAAGACACAAAGCCTTTGTGTCTACAGTTGGTGCTGAGTGTGAATCGGACTCTGTTCACACTGACATTCACACCTGAGATGAAGCAGGTGAAACTTCACCTCTGCAGAAAAGTCAGTCCAGGCTCAGAGCTCAGGTTGGTTCACTTTTTTATTTTACACACAGTAACATTAAAACTGTTGTGATGTGGCTGACTCGTGTGTGTGAGAGTGTGTGAGTGTGTGTGTGTGTGTGAGAGAGTGTGTGTGTGTGTGTGTGAGAGAGAGAGACAGAGTGTGTGTGAGAGAGAGTGTGTGAACACTAAGTCTTTTATATTATGTACAGAACATGGCTGCAGTGTTGAGTCTTACATACAGAGTGGACACAGGAGACAGACTGTCTGTCCATCATCCTGTCTGTTGGACGTGGTGTTTGCTCTTCATCTTCTTCTGTGTGTGTGTGAGAGTGTGTGTGTGTGCGTGTGTGCGTGCGTTCGTCTCAGTTCCAGATCTTGAGGAAACTGTCCCAGGAGCCCGTGCACACGGCCATGCCGTCGTCCGTCACGCCCAGACAGCTCACTCGATTGTCATGGCCGGCCAGCACTCCTGCAGGAGGAGAGAGGAGCAACAAAAGGACACTTGTTGTCAAACACCTCCCTCTGCAGGAACCTCCGCAGAACACAGCAGTCCACTGTGTGCTCCGCATGCGTCCCACGGTGTGGGCCGTACAGTAGGAGCAGGGTTAGAGAAGAAGAAGAAGACTGGGAGACTGTGATTTACTGTAGCTTTTTACACTGATGTCATTTTTCACCAAGTAAGTAAATAAATAAAGTCTGAAAACGTCAGTCGGTCTGAAACAAAGTCTGGTCTGGATTTGTTTCTGAAACTGTTTAAATATAATGAAAGGAAAATAAAACATTAATTAAGAAAGTGCAGCATATTAGACTGTAAAGTTATACTTTACAATGTACAACACTATTCATTTACACTGTAAAGTTTATAGCTTTACACTATAAAATACCTCTTATCTTATATTTTAAGTAGTATCAAGTATTGTAAAGTGTAATTACCAAAGTAATATTTTACCCTGTAATGTACTTTTTACCTCACATGAGGTAGTAATCCAACTTTACTGTATACCGTAAACTTTACTGTTCTAGTTTAACTTAAAACTTTGTTTTACGCCTGTACTTTTCAAACTGTACTCTGTACTGTACTAGTCATGAAGGACAGTGGGTGTCTACAGTAAGTCATGGACCTGTCCACTTTGACTCACCCGCTCGGTCTCCCTTCATGGCGTCCCAGATGTTGCAGTTGAAGTCGTCGTACCCGGCCAGCAGAAGGCGCCCGGAGCGTGAGAAAGCCACCGAGGTGATGCCGCAGATGATGTTGTCGTGACAGTAGAGGCCCAGCTCCTGGTCTGCACGCAGGTCAAACAGCCTGCAGGTGGCGTCGTCAGAGCCGGTGGCGAAGGCGCTGCCATTAGGAAAGAACTGAGGAGAAGAAGAGAAGGTCTGAGGTTTGACTTTTCTGGAAAAGCTCTTCTACTAAATGGGTTGTTCCTTCTAACTCCAGTTCTCAGGACCGACTCCTGGTCCCACTCACACAGATGGCGTTGATGTCCGACTCGTGTCCCGTGAAGGTCTGTCGACACATGCTGTCCCTGATGTCCCACAGTTTGACCGAAGCGTCGCAGGCCCCGGACACGAAGGTGCGCAGGTCGGGCGACAGGGACAGACTCATGACGTCACCGGTGTGGCCCGAAAACACTGTGGTCTGCTGACATGTCTCGATGTCCCACAGTGCACTGGGGGACAGAGAGTCAGCGTCAGCACAGAGGAACCAACACCTGTGTCTGTGTGTGGGTGTGATCCCGTCACTCACCAGGTGGTGTCGCCTGAACTGGTAATGATTTGATTGTCGTCAATAAATCGACAGCAGGACAGATACCCTGAGGGGAAGAGGAAGAGGACAACTAAGGCCTGTGGACCAGAGACTGCACAGTCAACTGGTCCCGTTGGACAAACTAAAGGTGCTGTGATATCGTCCAACTACATTTTAAACCTTTAGAACGAGAAACACTTGTCGACTCCTGGACTTTGCGGACCAGGGTGACCCTAGTCTGGTGCCATCTAGAGGCAGAGACGGGTACTGCCATTGCACCAATCTTGCTTTCTCTACATAATATTGGTATAACATGTCATAAGTCTGCCTTTGTCTACCGTTATCTTAAGTTGGGCCACTAGGTGGCACCACGTTTGGTTTATTGCAATCACAGCATGTATTCAGGCTCCCCAGATGATCGCCCCCTACCTGTGTGACCAGGTAACTCCCTGCTGATTCTGACGTTGCCTTCGCGTGTCTTCAAGCAGTAGATGGAGCAGATGTTGTCCAGGCCTCCGCAGGCCACGTAGTTCCCAGAGGGGGCGTAGGCGCACGTCATGACCCAGGAGGAGCGCAGCGGGATGGCGTGGATCTGATGGGTGGAGACAGAGAAGGTGAAGTAACATGACTGTTTCTTGACTCTGATACAGGTTACAGTTTGGAAGGTCAGAGGTTCAATTCCGGCTTCTTTGGGACAAATATCTGGACTTTTACGAGTTATTTCTACGACATGGACGTTGACCTGGGTCTGTTACCTTGTTGGTGGTGTGACTGTCCCAGATGATCAGTTTCCCGTCTTGAGAGGCGCTAACCAGGAGTCTGAAGGAACATTATTGGTATCGTTAGTCGCTGGAATCGTAGGAGTCAGATTGTCGTAGTTGTTTCTACTAATATTACTAAGACGAGCAGGTTAGCGCTACATACACTAGGCCCTTTAATGCTAAGACAACGCTAGGCTAATGCTCCTTAATAATCCAATAATATTTTTTTTTAAGTGACTTGTGTCATTTTTGACCAACATTAAGTAATTTTCCTTTATTTCCACACAAACCTCTACGTTGTACTTAAGTGTAAAATGCGTAAAATAAGCTTTAGGCTATTTTTCCATCTAGCGCAGGCATGACAACAGGTCATGTGTTCGTGTGAACCACGATAACTGGTATCTGACTGTTCCGCCTAAGTTGCTGGAATGTTTGTAGCCTATTCTCCACCAACTACTGGTCAAATGCAGGAATTACATTACATTACAGAAGTTTGTCCATGTCTGTTCTGACCATCTGGACTCACCTGGAGTCGGAGCCCCAGTGCATGGCGTAGATCTTGGCCAGGTGTCCTCGCAGCGTGCGTCTCGTCCTCATCTGGATCCGGCCCACGGGGTCCAGACCCGCAGTGATCTGATTGGATGATACAAACACACAGGTATCGTGAGTTTGTTTTTATTTATTTCATTGAATCAGTTTTGCGTTGAGTGTCAGTCACCTGTGTCAGGGTGGAGTCTCCACATGCTTTCCTGGCGTCCTGTAGGAGAAGATACAAGATGGATGGGATGAAGAAGGAGAAGAAGAACTAAAGTGCGTTGGTTGGTTGGTTGGTTTGTTCTCTGGACTCACCCTGATCTGGTTCCTCAGCTGCTCTGCCTCCTGACGAAGCTGCTCCAACTCACTCATCTTGGATCAGTCGCAGCTGGTGGATGAAAATGTCAAGTGATCAGAAGAAGATTCATCTGGACCTTGTTTTCTGCTAAAAAAATGTATGAATGTCTGACAACGATAATGATCGACTGATGTTTTCAACTCGTAATATATGAAGTGAATTGTTAAGATTTATCCTTTCATAATGAAAATGCGAACAAAATATCTGGGTTTCACCAACTGTGCTGGTCACTAGAGGGCAGCATCGCAGCTTATATAATGAATCCCAAACTCCATACCAGAGTTTGACGACAGTTATTGTCCTTGATTAAATGTCGTCTCTCAGTTTTATCTGACGCAGAAAACAAGAAAAAAAATTCTGTTTGTGTCTCCGCAGCACGACCGTGAGGTCAACGCCGCTGCCAACGACCTGACGTCGCTACGACAACAGACGCTGAACTGAAGAAGCCGACGGTCAGCAGGACGACATGATGGAGCAGACAGTGAGACAGGAAGAAGGGAGGGGTCTTGCTGTCGTACTGTCTCACACACACACACACACACACACTGTCCACCACAACACGGTTTCAGGAGGAAGCAGCGTTTCCTGTTCCTGGTTACACATCCAAACAGCCCCTCCCAGTCAGGAAGTGAGGGAGGGAGGAGGGAGGGTGGAGGCAAGGAGGGTGGAGGCGGTCAGTGATCACTAACACAGCTAATGGAAGTTAACCAGTCCCTGGTACCAGTCTCCTGGTACAGTGGCCAGTCGGGGGGGGGGTCCACCTCCACCTCAATTATAGACCACCACCTAGTGGCTAACATTATCAGTGTATTTCCTTTTATTGTAACGTTTACAGAAATATAATTTATCTCAATATAATTTAAGAGAAAAATATTATGTTAGAAAAGACAAATCTCTGTGACCTAGCCTCGGGGGCGGGGCCATCATAGAGACATGAAATATATATAGACATAAATATAAACCATTCATGTTGAGATGATGGTTCACCTCCAATATATGTTTATATGTCACGTGTTTTTTCATTGTCTCTGATCTATTGTTACTCTGTCACTACAACAGACCACGACCCACATATTGGACACCACTGGGCTCAGGCCTAGTGTCAGATCTAGACTCTGCTAATGATGTCAAACTAAGGCAAACGTGCACGTGCATCACCTCCTCCTCCTCCTCTTCCTGCTCCTTCACCTCCTCCCTTGACTCCTCTACCTCCCTATCGTCCCTCCGTCTACTGGCCTGTTCTCCCACAGGAGCAGGGAGACGTTGAGAAATGTTCCGACCCCAACCACGCCTTTACAGCTGCACATATGATGCGGCCGCTGCCCCTACAGGGCTGTCGCTGCAACTGCAGGCAGAATTGAGGGGTTGAAAACAGGCATGTGCAGCCAAAAATGTACAATCATGTCACAGAGCGATCTTCACTCTCTGTCCTCCTCCTCCTCCTCCTCCTCCTCCTCCTCCTCATCCCACACACACACACACTGAGCTGGGTGTAGTTCTATGGAAATGACACTGGTCTGCAGTACAGTGGAACCAGAGGCCCAGGAGGAGAGCAGCTGCAGCCTGTGCTGATCATCAGAGTGATGATGATGATGATGATGATGGTGATGAAGGTGACGATGATGATGGTGACGGAGCAGGCCTGGTTTCTCCATGAGGCAGATGGACAGATGGATTCTTTCAGATGATGATGATGATGGTTGAAGACACCCATCCTCATCATCCTCCTCATCCTCATCATTCTCCTCATCATCCTCATCCTCATCATCCTCCTCATCCTCCTCATCCAGCCATCTTACACCCAGCAGCCGTTCATATGGGGGGCGGGTGGAGGAGGGGGCGCTACCTGTTAATTCTGTCGATCCTTCTGCTCCGCGTCTGCGGCAGGAAAACAAAGCAGCAAAAAAACCCAAAATAAAATCGAATCGAATTGAAAGAAAAAAAACGAAACCGAAAGCGACGGCTGCGAAACGAGAATCCAGTCCAGATCAGGTCTCGATCCTTTCTGGCCTCATTGATGAAGACAGAGAAGAGAGTCGCTGAAGATCCGGATCCTCCTCCTCCTCCTCCTCCTCCTCGATCTCCTCACGATCACACGGAGCTTCCCACAAAAATCCCTCAGAAAACAGACGAGCGGCGCAGGGAGGCGCAGGGAGTCTCCATGTCTGTGCTGTGAGTCCTGCTGCTCCTGACTGAGAGGGAGAAGATGAATCTGCAGCTCCTCTCCTCCTCTCCTCTCCTCTCCTCTCCTCCTCTCTGAAGCCTGCTCGGTCCTGCTTTGTCCTCCTCTCGGTCTCCGTCCACACGTCAGCTGCAGGACAGCATGTCCACAGACGCCACCGACCGCAGCTCCTTCTCCTCACGATTGTCCATCAAACATTCTTCTCATTTTTTTCTAACTTGGACTCCGCTCTTCGTGACGCGATCCTCGTTTCCTTCCTCTCCTCTGTCCCCTCCTCCTCTTCTCCTCCTCCTTTTCTCCTCCTCCTCCTCCTCCTTCGACTTTAGACCCAGTTAAATTCATTTAACCCATTTTTATTCATTTTTTTTCTTCCTCTTTTTGTTTTTATGGTTAGAAACACATTTTTATTTTTATATATTTTTTATAGTCACAGTGGTTTAAAAAATACCCACTAGACCCATTAATAAATATTGATTTTTGTTGTTTTAATCTTATAAACAGTAAAAATAACTATGAAAACAAACAGCCCACACTGACAGTATAGATATGTATACATATATATGTGTGTGTGTTTATATATATAAACATAACATATTTAAAAAATGTTACGTACATATAATCTAATTTCTCCCCAATTCGTCTAAATCTGGATTATTATTATTTTACCATGAATATACAAATGTTAGCTCGTGTTTATTGGTTTTTGAGATAAGAAGTCAATAAGAACAGTAAATAAAACATTGTGTTTTGTTCCTATGTTTCCCTCCACAGTCTAGAACCTTCTTCAAATCAAAGTTGAGCCTCAACCACGTTATTCTCCATGGAGATTAAACAACATCATTTTAATTTTTTTATTTAAAAATCAACATAATTAACCAATGGCAGAAACGAACCAGGAAGAACAGCAGGAACGACGCAGCTGCTGCAGTTCTTTCCATATTTACAGACTCTTACGAATTGTTACACAATTCTTGTGAGAACAGTGACCTCTGGCGTTAATAAAACCCAACTGCAGGCATAACAACTTTAACACAAGTTTGTGCGTTCGTTTTCTTCCTCGGTGTTCGACTGCTGTTGACTGCGCTGATTTATTCAATAAAGTCCTGTGAACGGCCGCAGGTCGGACAGGTCCGTGACGTCAGGGGGCGGGGTGTATTATTTTTTGAAGACTACCTGATTTTCCCTCCTCCCTCTCGGAGTCACATGGCCGCGCTCTGCGCTCCCGTGACCCAGCCGAACAAATAACAGAGAGAGACGAGGCGTGCCATGACTGCTGTGTCTGTATTGGCCCACAGACCGTCACCATCATCAGGAACAACAGCATCATCGTCCGCGGACGGACGCTCTGTCTTCGGTTCCGCTTTCTTCTTTTCTGCTGCTTCCTTCAGCGCCGCTGTCAAGCAGGACTTCCTCCTCCCGCCGCCCGCCGCGGCTCGGTGAAACTCGGACCAGCCGAGGCTGGGAGTTCATAAACTGGAAGTGAAGCAGGAACCTGCGGGGCCGGTGGTGAGTTGTATTTGTCCTGTTGTTGTCGGTGTTGTTAAAGAAGCACATCCGCCGGCTGCGTTCACAGTAAACATCCCCGCACTCACACTTGGGTGCGTTTCAAAACAACCCCCGCGTCGCCCGGTAGCATTTTCGTCAACCCCAAAAGCCGGTGCAAAGAGAACGTGCGTTTAATGAAGAGATGTCTGTAGACCAGGAGGAGGGTCGATGTTCTAGTGGTTCTACCTACTTCACCCTGTTGAAGGTTCTCTCTCTGTTTCGGCTTCACTCCCCGGAGGTCCAGGACAAAGCGTACACTACGTAAGACATTTGACGTCACCAACGGACCTGCCGTAACTCAGAGAACATTGACGAACTCCAGGAGGTTGTGTTGGTTCCACGAATTCATGTTCATCTACATGTGTTCAACACGGGGTCCGCGACCACTAGGGGGCGCGTAAACGTTTGAATGTTTTATGGGTTGTTACAAAAAAACGACGTCATCACTTCACTGTCGTCTGTGGGTTTGGATCTTCTGGTTCTTCTGTCTCCTTCAAACGAAGACTCCTTATAGTTCTTGTCCAACCCATGGACCCGTTCAGTGACTGTAGAACTTCATGCATCCGTTAGCATCATCTGTGACGTCATCAGTGTCCGAGTCCTTGAGTCCAGGTGGAGAGAAGGTTCTCTGAGATGAAGTGAAGCTCCTTCTGTTTCTGCTACGTCTGGATTATAATCCTTCTGTGTTGACGTGGTTCAATTCCCTGTTACTGGACGTTGTCGGAAAAAGTGACTCACGTCACTTGTAAATTGTCAACTACACAAAAAATACTAGTGGCCTTGAAGTATTGGTACAGTATTGGTACAGTATTAGTACAGTATTAGTGCAGTATTAGTACAGTAGGTAGTTTTAATGTCACGGTGCTGATCTGTGTTAGAGTTTTATTTGTTATCTCTACTCATGTCTGATTCCGATATCATTGGATACAGATTTCTGTAAACGACGTAAAAATAAAATAAAAACAACAACATGGATCTTACAGATATTACACATATAAATTAACATTAGGGTTAGAATATCAACTGTCAAATATTATTATTATCCTTCTTCATCCTCATATAAATCAATTGATCAGATGAAGAAGTTCATTAAAAAGCAGAAAATCTCTGTGACGACCACATCTGTTCATCTGATGTTCATGATTCAGGAGAAGAGACCCGTTCATCTCGTGGCCCAGACCTGATCTCAGATCTGCTGATTGAACCTGATGTTCTGGATTCTGCTGAGGAATGTTCTGGTAGAGAAGGTTATGGACCAGTTGTTTACGCTCAGACGACTGTGTTTTCTGTCACTGTTCCCTGGGCGTGGCTGGAGTCTCCTGAGGGACCGCCCCTTCCTGTCCTGTTCAGTCATGTGTCAGGCTTGTTGCCAGGTTAAGGTTAATTGTCACGTTCCCGTCAAACCCAACCTGAACTAACCGGCTCTTTGGAGGACGGCGTCAGGTGGTCCTGGTCATTGGCCTGCGGGGGGCAGAGTTGATGGCAGACAAGTCTCTGTGAATCATCTGACTGAATACCAGTCTGAGGTGTGAGCTGAGGTTTCTCACCAGGTCACAAACGTCACCGGGTGGCGCTGCAGGCGCTCACATGTTTGAACTCGCAACCAAGTCAGACGTGTTGTCAGTTGACAAAGTCATGGACACTTGGTTGGACATCTGACTCTGGTCTGCATGTCCATCAGGAAGGGGAAGTGGTTGATGTGTTTACTGATCCCAGGTCTGTTCTGGATTCTCTCTGGTTTATAAATCAAAACTAAACGCTCGTTGACCGATGGGTTTGGTTTTTTTCTGATGGCTCCTCAATCTTCAACGGTTTGTAGGTCACATGTCTGTGGAGCACATGGAGATGTTGCCGTGGATAAGGTTAGACTTATGTTTTTTGATGCCTTGTAATTTAAACCTGCTTGAGTCAAGCTGCAGTCCAGGTCTTTGACAAGAGAAGATTCTGCAACAAATTAGTGTTTCTAATCAGATTATTCTGTTAAAATAATCTGATTAGAAACACTTCATGGTCTGGTTCCTTGTTTACACATTTCTTTGTCACTTGATTTTCTTTTCATCTGTGAACGTCCTGAGAACCACAGTCTGATCAGATTAGACTGTTGCTGTTGCAGATGCAGACATTCACCTGTAGGTGTCAGTAACTCTTCTTTTTACCAGTAAAAATCTTATGCTAATAATCATTTGAACACTCACTGTATAACTGTGTCCTTGTTGGACCAATATTGACTTAATATTATTAGTCTGTAACATGTGTGACTTCCCCACACACACTTTAATGGAGGAGCTTTATTTTGAAAACCTGGATGGTCTCTTCCAGGTGACAGATCAGCAGCACAGTCCAAATCCCAGCAGCCATGTCCAACGAACGCACCCCGCTGATCACCTCAGGGATCTGCGGACTGACGGTGAACGCGGTCACGTGTGGTCCGTCTCCAGACGTGTCCCCTGACTCTGGGCCTGAGACCCCCAATAAAAGTCCCCGACAACTGAACACCTTTTTTGGAGTGATGGTCCCGACCGTCCTCTCCATGTTCAGCATCGTGCTGTTCCTGAGAACAGGTGAGAAAGAAGAGTCAAACTTCATCTGTGTCTGTGACCCTGACCCTGACCCTGACCCTGACCCTGACCCTGACCCTGGTGCTCTCTCTCTCTGTGCAGGCTTCGTGGTGGGTCATGCTGGTCTCCTCGAGGGTCTTCTGATGGTCTTCGTGGCCTACATCATCATATCTCTGACCATCCTCTCCATCTGTGCCATCTCCACCAACGGGGCCGTTCAAGGTGGCGGTGCCTACTGTATCCTGCCCCCTGCTGTCTGTGGTAGAACCAGACTTGTCTTCAGTTAAAAGCGTGTGGACTTTAACAGCAGGTCTTCAGACATGATCAGTCGATCACTGGGCCCCGAGTTTGGAGGCAGCATCGGACTGATGTTCTTCTTGGCCAAGGTCTTCGCCTGCGGGGAGTACGTTCTGGGTCTGGTGGAGGCCATCCTTGATGTGTTTGGTTCAGACCCCGGTGAGGAACCACCACCATTTCACCAAAGCGTCCTTTGTCCCATCAGTGTCTGGAATTGTCTCTAGGATGGTGGAATACCAGTAACTGATAGAAACCTACACAGATTTTTCTGTTTCCTCCAAAATTCTCAGAGTCCTCGGTGTCTCAGGGCGTCCACGTCCTTCCCCAGGGTTACTGGTACACCGTCCTTTACTCCTCGGTGGTTCTTCTCCTCTGTCTGCTGGTGTGTCTGGTGGGCGCTCACATCTACTCCCGCACCGCCTTCGTCATCCTGCTGGTGGTCACCGTCTCCCTGCTGTCCATCTTCATCAGCGCCGCCGCCGTCAAACCCCTGGACTTTGTCATCACTCACCCAGGACCGGACAACCAGACGCTTCGCTTCAACGCCAGCTACACGGGCTTCAGCGCCGCCACCTTGAGGAGCAACCTGGGCCGTGAGTGTTGACGCCGGTGCAGAGTGGAGGAGATGTTCAGGTGACGGAGCCGCTAACGCAGGTCCTTCCTTTTGTTCCCTCTTCTCCGTCAGCTGGATACGCCCTGGACTACAGCACCAACACCGTCATGAACTTCGCCACCGTGTTTGCCGTCATGTTCACCAGCTGCACCGGGATCATGGCTGGAGCCAACATGTCAGGTCAGAAGGTCCCAACATCTCCAATGAGATGTTCTTTATCAGAGGAGAAACTGATAAAGTTGTGACTGATATGATGTAATCGCTGCAGGTGAGCTGAAGAACCCCAGTGTCTCCATCCCTAAAGGCACCATCACTGCCGTCTTCTACACCTTCACCGTCTACGTCCTGCTCTTCATCCTGGTTAGCGCCACCTGTGACAGGTTGGAAATGACTCACATCGCACTGTTTTTTCGTAGGTTCAGCACTGACCTGTGGTCAGTTCTCTGCCTGATCTTTCCGTAGGACCCTGCTGATCCAGGACTACGGGTTTCTGCAGCGGATAAACATCTGGCCTCCCTTCGTCACCATCGGTATCTTCTGCGCCTCCTTGTCTGCTGCCATGTGTGCGATGATCGGAGCCTCGCGGATTCTTCACGCTCTGGCTCTGGATCATCTCTTTGGTCAGGGTTGATTATCTCACTACATTGAAAGACTTTTTCCTCTGAGTCGTGTCCTGAAGCAGTTGTCCTCCCCACAGGTCTCCCTCTGGCTCCGGCCGCCATCACGTCCAGCTCCGGGAACCCCTGGGTGGCGGTGCTGTACACCTGGGGTCTGGCTCAGGTGAGAAGAGTCAGGTGTTGTGAAGAAATGTTTGGTCAGTGTGAGTGTGTGCTGACTCCTGCCCTCTGCTGTCTGTTGTGTGTCAGTGTGTGGTCTTTGCAGGTCAGCTCAACGCCGTGGCAGGTCTGGTGACGGTGTTCTACCTCCTGGCCTACGCCGCGGTGGATCTGGCCTGTCTGGCTCTGGAGTGGGCGTCAGCTCCAAACTTCAGGTGATTCAACCTCCATCTTTTCTCGCTGGTCGGTCAGGATGGCGTTAACGGTGTGTGTTCCTCACAGACCCACCTTCCAGCTCTTCTCCTGGCACACCTGCCTGCTGGGGATCCTGAGCTGCTTAGTCATGATGTTCGTCATCAACCCGGTCTACTCCTCGGCCAGCATCGTCCTGCTGCTGCTGCTGCTCCTCTTCCTCCACTACAGATCACCCACCAGCAGCTGGGGCTACATCAGCCAGGCTCTCATTTTCCACCAGGTCTCACACACACACACACACACACACACACACACGTTTGTGTAAACATGATGTCTGATGTTAGTTTGGATCAGTACCTGTAAGAATCGTTGTCTGTTTTTCCAAAGACTATGACAAACTAGTTATAGTTTGGGGTTTAAACCCACTATATCAATGTTAAAGTCACTAGATGGCAGTATTTCAGCTTATTTAATAATTCCTATAACCACGCAGTTTGTACAGATAAGTTAAAGTTACCAGGACTGTAATGGTACTGGTTGATATATCAGCAAACACCTGGTATTGGACCTTCTTAGTAGACTGGAACTTTACAGGAGATACAAGCACCTCAACATATGAGTACTTCAACCCTAACCCTCTGCTCCTTATTGCTGTGTCTCAGGTGAGGAAGTATCTCCTGATGCTGGACGTCAGGAAGGATCACGTGAAGTTCTGGAGGCCACAGGTTCTGCTGATGGTGGCCAACCCTCGCTCCTCCTGTCAGCTCATCCTCTTCGTCAACCAGCTGAAGAAGGGAGGACTCTATGTCCTGGGCCATGTGCAGCTGGGGGACCTGGGTACTGATGTGTGTGTGTGTGTGTGTGTGTTGGACATCTGCAGCAGCAGCAACATTGAATTAGTCTTATCTCTGGATCTTCTCTTCTCTGTGTTTTTCCACCTCTGTTCTCAGTTGAGTAGGACAGTCAAAACATCAGAGCTGTTCCTAATTAATCATGATTAAGTTTTTAATTTATGAAACAGGAAGTGAGGTCGTGGCAGCGTCTGTCCAGGATCTTGGTTCTCAGGTCAAGAAGACAGGAAGTGACATAAAACCATGAACATTGAGTTTTTTGCAGTAAATAAATCCGTTCTTACGATGACCTATTTAGTACACTGCCACCTAGTGTTACAGAGCAGGTATTGCAGACCTACCTAGCGTGAATATGTAGGCTAACGAGGACGAGAAGTAATGAATGTATTTGACCAACTGCTGCTCTTCAGTATATTTATCATCAGTGCTGTTCACTCTCCACCTGCTGCTTCTCCTCTATTATTGATGACACACTTTCCATCAAACAGCAGAGGGTGGAGGCCTCCAGACTAGGACTCAGACTCACTTCACTTCTACACCCAGCTGTTCATTTACTCTGTGGTCAAAGAACAACTGAATATCTTCATCCTCTTCTTTGGCCTTTTCTTCAGACAGATGTTCCTAGATGATCACTCTGCCCCCTGCTGTTGAAGGAACTCTGCACTATTAGAATACTGCATCTGTTCAGAGTTCAGAGTCTCCACCTTAGTTGAAACCTTCTAACTGATTCACTCCTGGTCTTTCCTCTGTGTCCAGACTCGCTCCCTTCTGACCCGGTCCAGCAGCAGTACAACTTCTGGTTGAGTCTTGTGGACAAACTCGGTGTCAAGGCCTTTGTGGATCTGACCCTGTCTCCTTCAGTCCGCCAGGGAACGCAGCATCTTCTCCGGATCACAGGTTTAGGTTGGTGCTGGTTCTTTAACCTCTGGACTGGACTGGA
Source organism: Paraplagusia blochii (assembly GCA_016785265.1). Classification (NCBI taxonomy): domain Eukaryota; kingdom Metazoa; phylum Chordata; class Actinopteri; order Pleuronectiformes; family Cynoglossidae; genus Paraplagusia; species Paraplagusia blochii. Next base: position 23,489 of record JAFBJS010057683.1, read on the forward strand.
CTGGACTGGACTGGACTGAATCCTCTCTGTGTCTGTCCTCACAGGGGGCATGAAGCCCAACACCCTGGTCCTGGGTTTCTACGACAGCTGCACCCCGGAGGACTTCTTCCTGCAGGACTCCGCCTTCTGTGACTCCTCCGTGGGTCAGAACAGTGACGGAGAGTATAATTTCGGGGTGGACCTGCCTTCCTTGCAGGCCCACTTCCCTCCCGTGCGACATGTGGAGAGCCCCCGCTGGCTCTCACCGGAGGAGTACGTGGGCATCATTTCTGACGCCGTTAAAATGAACAAGAACGTCTGTCTGGGACGTTACTTCTTCCAGTTGGAGGGAGAAGGAAAGGACTGTAAGGTGGACGGCTCGGAGAGGACCATCGACGTGTGGCCCCTCAACCTGCTGCAGACGGGCTGCCGGGACTACGAAGACGTGTGCAGCCTTTTCCTGCTGCAGATGGCGTGTGTTCTCAACATGTCCAGCAAGTGGCGCCATGCCAGAATGAGGATCTTCCTGAACGTGGAGACGGAGTCCGGCGACCAGGGCTGGGTGGTGAACGAGGAGACCTTCAGGGAGCTGCTGAGGAAGCTGCGGATCCGGGCGTCCATCAAAATCGTTCCCTGGGACTCTGTGGTGCAGCACACCGCCCAGCAGCCGGGGGCGCTGTCCGAGAGCTTCCTGACGGCGGTCAACTCCATGATCATGGAGCACAGCTCCCAAGCCGCCGTACGCTTCCTGTATTTACCTCGACCTCCGACCCATCACAGCCAGGCTCAGCAGTACGTGGCTCAACTGGAGGCCCTGACCAACGGGTTGGGTCCGACGCTGCTGATTCACGGGGTCACGCCCGTCACGTACACTGGTCTGTGAGCCGCAGCTCACAGTTACGTACAATTGTTCTGCCAAACGTAACTGTCCATCTTGAGTTCTGACCAACGTAGGACACATTCCATACCATGTGGGTCACATCCTGGGTTGAGTAGAAATTTAAAGAAGATCTTGTTTAACCCACATGTTGAGCCTCGTCATCTTTAGATCCTGGCCATGATCATCTTGTGGTTCCCAAACTCTCTCTACAGCGCCCCCTATTGTTGACAGTCCTGTTGTGCTGTATTTATAGGTGTATTCTGCAGTATTTCTCTTCCTGTTTTTGTCTGTGTGACCAGAGAGTTCATGAAGCCCTGTAGGGGGCGCTGTGAACACACTGGTTAGCAACATTCCTTATGTTGACTTTTCTCTATAACATCATGATTGTTCTACTAATCAAGTCAACGTCATGGTATCAGCAGAGCTCCCCCTAGCTGTGATGACCTGTACTTGCTGCACCTATACATAGTTTTTTTGTTTTCCCTCAGTGACATTACTGCCACCTACTGGCTCTGTTCTAACCACTCACAAAGTTTGACTGTAGCTTAGCCCACAGTCTGTGACCCCTTCAACGTGTTGTGTTTGAACAAATCTGTGGTTTATGCTTTTATAGAAAATTCATACATAATATGCTTCAGATAACGCTGTGTTTTTTGGACCAATAGGTGGCGCTTTTGGCAATAAGTAATATTAACCTATAGATGTGCCCAGGCCTGTTTTATTGTAAATGATCGAACACCTTGTTAGTGTGAGGCCAAATCTGGAAAGACGTGGACTTGTTGGGATTTGAACCCACAACCATGTTAATAACCAGACTCCATCACATGGGTAATGTTGCAGTTAAGTTTGTCTGGTTACAGGAAGTGAAAGCCATCCTCTTATGACGCCCGTTCATGCATGCTGCCCCCTACTGTTACTATGTAGATATTGCACAGAGAAATGCAGAGTTTAAAACATGTAAATATCCACGTTAATATTTAAATGATGTTGAGAGGCGGGACCTGAGGATCTGCCAAGTAAATAGCTGCAGGTCAATGGACGAACATCTGATTTTTACAGATCAGATTATGATCTGGAGAAGGTAGAGATGAGATTTTTACTCCTTACGTTTGGAGTTAAATTTTGTGCCTTGTTTAAAGAGAGTAAGAAAACGTCAGCACTAAGTGTCCTATAAACAACACAAAAACACAAACTATCACTGATCACAATCATTGAGCCCTGGTTTATGGTAATAATGAGGTTTAAAGATGAATAATTGATTGTTATTAATGAGGTTGAAACCAAAGCTTTGTCTCCAGAACCTGTTCTGTGGAGAACGTCAACGTCAGGGATGAACTTGTTGAACTTGAACTTTTTTTTGTTTTACTGTTTGCTTTTTTCTTTACCTTTTCGTTTCTTAAAATGTCTTTTTTTTATGGGTTTTGAGAGTGAAATGCTGCATCTGACCACTAGGGGATCCAGGAGTCATCTGAAATAGAACTTCCTTTTTGTTTTAAAGGTTTCCTGACACTTTTCTTTGGAGACAGAACTGATGCTGCTCTTTAGTTTGGTTTCTGGATGGAGCCGAGTGTCGACAAGATGTTAGGACGGACAACAGGTTGTAGCAGTGGAGGAGACGCTGAACAGAAGCCAAATGTCCTGCATGACGATGTCCTTGTTACTGAGCTGTTTTTATCACAATGTATTTGCTGTATTTAAAATAATTGCTGACCTGTTGAACAAGTGGATTTATAAGTTTAATAAATACACTTTATGTGTGGAGTAACCACAGCAACACAGTCACCGCTGAGCTTCAACTTCCTCTTCACTAACCAGAATCACCGCCCTCTGGTGGCAGCACGTCATATTTCCAGTAAACGCAGCAGTTTTGGACTTACTCACTCACTGTATGGTTTTTGTGTCTTGCGCAAGTTCCTTAAACCAACGTCAGTATCAACACTCCTTCATCGTACGGCCTTCCTAAAGTTCTGACCCTCCAAAGCTGAGGCCCGTGGGCCAGATGTAGCCCACGTGAATCTGTAATCCCGTCAGAACAGTGGGTCATGGTACTGTGTGGTCAAGACTGACGTCCACACTGATGTTTCTTGAACAAGAATCTACTGTAATTTCTGTTAAATACATTTTCTGTTAAATATAAAATCTGTTAAATATAATATTTGTTAAATATAATTTCCGTTAAATCTGCACAAAGATGAAAACAACTATTTCTGCTTTGTGATGGACTTCATCTTCTTGATCTTCTCAGCGTATCTCCGTAGACGTCTGAGGTTGACCTGTGACAGTCGCAGCCACTCAGGCTGCAGGAGCCTCAGGGCCGTGTCCTGCAGCAGGAGGAGGAGCAGCAGCAGGAGGAGGAGCAGGAGGAGGAGGAGCAGAGGTGAGTGAGCTGCAGTCGACGTTTGGGTCAGAAATTCAACTCCTCTGTGTTTGACTCACCATCAGAGCGTGAACTAAACATCCATTGGTGTAGTCAGAGTGACCCACGGTGTTCAGGGCTTCATCAGCAAACTGGGGGGCGCTCTTCACAATAGTACTGACCTCCGTGTTATCGGTCATGTTGGTGGAGATCATGCAGGGGTTCACACTCTGCAAGGAGAACATCAACAACTTTATCACAGTTTAAAATCATCCTGTTCTCTCCACCTTCTACTCTGACTCCAACCACCTCCATGTCCTCCCTCACTGCATCCATCAATCTCCTCTTTGTCTCCTACCTGGTAGCTCCATCTCTAGGATCATTCTTCTACCAACATGTCTCCACTGTCCCTCCTCTGAACATGTCCAAACCATCTCGATCTGTCTGCTCTGGCTTCTTCTGCTCCAAACCTTCCTGTCTGTGTTGTCCCTCTAATCACCTCATTCCTGATCCTGTCCATCCTTGTCTCTCCTAAGGACAATCTTTCTTCAACATTTATAAATTAGTCCCTGGTGACTATTTAAATAAATTAAATGTATTAACTTAAAATTCTACTTTATTTTGGTTTAAACGTTTTTATGTTAATGGGACGGCGATACACAATATGACCCCTAGGGGGCAGTGGTGCGTTGACTCAAGACTGTATAGAATGCAGCGAGTTCCAGAAAGTTCTGTGTCTGAGAACTGATCGATAGAACAGAACTTTGAGCGGGAAACGAATTCATTACAATAGTTACACATTACTGAAGACAAACATTAGGGGGCGCACTGTCCAAATACTTTTTATTTTTCAACTGCCGACCGTTAAATCCAGTCTTTACCTGAACAGTGATTCCCAGCGACTTGTACTCGGAGTTCAGACACCGGGAGAAGATGGTGACGAAAGTCTGGAAGGAACAGGAAACACAATGGAGTCAGAGAAGAAGAAGAAGAAGAAGAGGGGCGGGACTCTCAGGTCTGTGACGTCTGTCTGCTTATATTATTTAATATTTACTACAACACAGTACTGATATATTATAATTATTATATTGGTGAATTAGAACACCAATGAGAGGAGGGGGAAACGACATGGCTTCATCTGATTGGACGAGACAAACTGTCAATCATTTATGTTCCTATCTGATCCACTACAGCTGTGGTGGGTTTATCCATCAGTCTCAGCTTCTTCTGGACCTCAGTGGTCACTGGGTCACTGTTCTGTTACCTTGGAGGCGCAATAAAGGGAGAACAGAGGGTACGGATGGTCTCCAGCGATGGAGGAGATGTTGATGATCAGACCTCTCCTCCTGGAGGACAAGAAGAAGACAAACATCAACTCCTGCTGTGGTTTCACATCAGTGTCTCATGTCCAGGTGTTGGTTCTGTACCTTTGGATCATTGATGGAAGAACCAGTCTGCTCATCTGCACCGAGACAAAACACAGGCTGTTGGTTTCTTTATTCACCACGTTCCACCAGGTGGAGACATTTATTCAGAATGATTGTTTAACTCAGTGGTTCTCAACTGGTGGGTCCCGACCCAAAAGTGGGTCACAGACTCATTCTGAATGGGTCATGAACAGCTGGTCAATAATCAAAATAATGTGAATCAGCTGTTGAGCAGGTGTTTTATTTTAGAAAATCTCTCATTTTATCCAGCAGAGCGTGCCTTTCAAAATAAGGTGTTAAATGTGATTTTCTTTTTCTTAGAAAATGAATTTGCTTGGTTTGAATCCTATGAGAGTGGGTGGCGACTGAATGACTAGAGATAAATGTGGGTCCCAGAGTGAGACCAGCTGAGAACCACTGGTTTGACTCTTTACTGAGTATACTAGTTACACTAGTTATGGTCACCTCTAACTTCTGGCCAATATCCCATAATACACTGATATTGTCAAAACACTCCATTACTGAAGACTATCAATTGATGCTGATATAGTTTTAGTGGTATTTATTTATTTATTTGTGATCTGAGTATGGAGTTAATTTACTGAGCTGCAATGCTGCCATCTAGTGACTTTCACTTTTTTTTTCCAAAGCTGTTATTAGGTCATTTGGGGGGAAAAACGAATGATTCTGACAGATATTCCATCGTAAGCTAATATGAGGTTCATATCTTATTATAGCAGACCAATGGTATAATAATGGTGGGCTGGTATTATTGGACATCCTGGTATTTTGTCTTTCTAAATAAGCTATAAGTCCACGCGTTAATAAGTCCAGGTCATTTTTTGAAACGTTTAAATGAAAAACTGTGGAAAATCATGTGGTGATTCCTCACCTGAACCACTGACAGAATGTTACAGTTGACCACGTGGGTGCTTTTCTGTCACAGACAGAAGAAAACGGTGTGAGAAATATATGTAATATATTTGTATTTACAGTATATAAGTGTCAGTTTGGACAATGAACTCACCTGTTCGATGTCAGGCACTTCCATAAAAGCAGTCAAGGCAGGAAATGGAATCATTCCTACGTTGTTGACTGAGGGTTAGTTAAACAAATGAATCTCATGTTAATATTGTCCAAACATTTGTCCCTCCCTCTTCATCAACACTAACTGGGATTGGTTCTTGCCCAGGAGGTAAACCCTGCAGTGTCACACATATGAGACATATATTCAGTATATGGATATATTTGCTCAACGGTACATATATATATATATATGTATAGATATACAAATCATCCCCTACACCTTTCCTTCAGCTGTTTGTCTTATATTATTTTTTTCTTCTGTCTAATAGGAAGAACTGAAGCTCAGCTCCACAGACTGTAACATAAAACCCCTCCCTGACCAGAAGAACACAAATCATCCTGAATGAGTTCATTCTCACTTATTCTCACTCAGTGAGGATCACATGTCACATGACCTGCTCCTGTTCTACGATTTGTCAGTTTGTAACAAAGTGTTTGAGCCAGGGCATCAGAAAGAAGCACAGCACAACACCAACACTGCTGAAGGACGTTCCCTTACCCAGAATTCCAATCTCCAGGCCCTCCAGTCCAGCAGCGATGGTGGAGTAAATGCTGTGTCCATCTGTGAAGTCCACCTGGACGGTGCGAGTCTTCCTTCCGTAGTTCTCCTCTGAAACAGGTAAACATATGATGTTGAAGGATCTCCACTCCTGAGGGACACAGGGAATCTGAGAAGTTCTTGACTCACCAATCTCTTTGGCCACGTCCTGCAGTTTATCTGCTGACCTGCTGATCAAGACCACGTCCAGACCTCGCCGTGCCAGCTGCACCACAGGAGAAGGTCAGGGTTCGTGTTAGGTTGGAAACACAGCTGAGATCAACTCTGTTTTATTGTCGTATGAAGGAGATCTGACTGACAACAACAAACTGAGGATGAGCTTAGATGAAGGTGGACCTCAGCTTCTTCTCAAGCTAAACAACTACAACTTCCCTTGGTTTCAACAACAAACACTGACACCACTTTGATGGTCTGGGACCATGTGACATTCATGTTTTTCTCGTTTCTTTCCCTCCAAACCTGCTGGTGTGTAGGTGGAGGAAACTATAGGTGGAGCTTACCTCCAGGGCGTACGCTCTGCCGATGCCAGCGGTCGCTCCCGTGACGACTGAGGAGACAAGAAGAAAGTCAGGTTCATGGTTCTAGAAGTTACATATTTGTTTCCTTGAATTCCACTCATTTCATCGACATGACAACGCATGTCCCCCCGGAGTCTGAGAGGGCGACAGGTTTGAAGCCTGTTTTTATTTTTTGTTATCTAAGGACCTCCTAGTGTTCTCAGTTGTGGCTCGTGGTCCTACAGAGGCCCAGTGTGAATAACAGTTAGATCTTTGTCACACTATAGTTGGTCAACTTCTGCTTTTGACAAAATGACTCTTAATGATGAAAAACCAAATCTGTGCTCCAACAGATGAACCGCAGACGCCACCGTTGTGCTCCTCACCTGCCCATTCTCCATACGCCCTCAACTCCACCCGCCAGAACCTGGAGAAGACAAACTGCCGGAGTCCTCGCCAACACCTCCAGGTCAGTGTGAGCAGGTAGTAGAGCAGGGTGAGCCCCCCAGTCACGGTCAACAGTCCAACCACTGACATCCTCACCCTGTGTCTGAGAAAGGCTGAATCCTAGAAAAATGTGTTTATATTCATGTCTTCACACAGAACCTCCCACTGCTCCTCCTTCTCCTCCTGCTCCTCCTCCTCCACCTCCTCCTCCTCCTCCTCTGTGTTATCACAGTCAAACACAACATTAAGTACAATTGAAACAAGCAGATGAAAATAGATAGTTTGTTTATCTCAGCTGATCATCAAGCTCCACTTTTCCATCCCTGGTTCAAATCCCTTCTCGTCTTCACTGTGGACCTGAAACACCTGCATCTTAACTAGTTCAAAAATGAAAATGTTCAGGCTTTAAGGCCTTAATCTCCGTGGACATGGAAAGGTGACGTCGTCCTACGGTGAGATCCTGTGACGTGTGCAGCTCCAACATCTAATCACAGAAACCAACCACAACAACCAGCACCGCCGTGAAGATAGACGGAGAAACCTGACTGTGAACATGACACAGTTTCTGCAGCAGACGGTGATAAAGACTCCAGTTCAGTGTGTCACGTTTCAGTGACGAAGAGCGGCTCCAGATTAGAGGAGATACAGCTGTGATGATCTCCTCACATCTGCTCCCATCACTTCATTGACTCTCAGTGATGGGAAGAAGCTCCTTATCCACCTTATCACCACCAGGAGCTACAGTGTTGACATGTGGAGCTGCATGAACGTGGACTCACACTCAAGGTTTCCTTCAACACCACTGATGTCACTGATTAGGCCTAAAGCTGCGTCTTTACCAGGAGATTTATTTGTTGTGTCGTGGTTAGTACGCCTGCCCTCCTACAGAGAGAGTCTTGGGTTTGATTCCCAGAGGAACCACCAGATTGTGCAGCCATTAACACGAGGACTTCTGTATCAGGAAGGAAAGTTCACTTTACTTTGTTTTTTTCCAGTTAAGTTCAGTCCAGACACATTCTTCTTGATTTGCTTTGGATGAAATGATCCCAGTGTCTGGGAACCTACGTGGTCACTCCTCTGTCTACCACTAGAGGGAGTTAAGGGTTTAGTGAGAACCATTTTAACTCATATTTATTGGGACAAACTGACTTTGAAGAAACCAGAACTAAAAGAAAACTCAGCTGAACCACAGGAAGGAACACAATGTTGTTGTGATGAACCACAGTTTATCAAACAAACGTACAAAAGTATTTATTTGTGGACGGTGGACGATGTCCAATGAGGTTCAAGGCTGGAGACGCATCAACTCCTCCTTTAATAACAGTAACAACCGACAGCAGCATCTTCTTCCACCGCTCATCCAAGAGTCTGCAGCTGCTCCACCTTCACATCCATCAGCTTCAGCTCCACTGACACCAACACAGACAGAACCTCAGTTTCAGAGGAGTGGACGGAGGACACGTCATGTGTCCAAGGAATTTATATTGATATAGTGTCAAATTGTCAGCAAAAATGTGATTGTGGAATTCTGGAGCTTTGATCAAAGGTTGTTTTGTCAAAATGATCAGAAAACGTCATTGTCTTTGGCCCAAAGTCCCAGATGTCTTCGTCCTTCTGACCCCGGCTGGTCTTCAGCCTGGTCTTGGTGTCATCATAAAAAGACCAACACAGACGACAGCGTGGGTCAGAGGAGCTGGCCCACGTCTTCCCTCCACTCTGTCCTGTCCTCACTCTGACGGCAGTCCTGCTGATGTAATCTGATTAGCCCGGGGGGGGGGGGGGGGGGGCCGGGGGGGGGGGCTAAACTGATCCGCTGTTACAAGCCTCTTAGAGACGCGGCCAACGACGCTGGCATAGATCATGGCAGAGCAAGGTCAGACGTAGAGCAGAGGAGGAGAGCAGGAGGACAGGAGGAGGAGGAGGAGGAGGAGGAGGAGAGTCTTAGCTGAAGTCCAGCGCCCCCTGACAGAGACACCAGAACGTCAACATCTGACTGAGTTGAATAAATGAAAAAGCAGGATCCACCAGGACCCACTGTCCCACAGGGATCAACAAAACACATACTTGAACAAAACTGTTCAGAACATCTCCACCTTCTGGACCTGATGTCCACTCAGGTCTGATGTGTCTTTATGTCTCTGTGTTATTTTACATTCAAGTTTTTATATATATTTTTATTTTCTCTTGAGGAAACTCGTCTTTGACTGTGGGTCAGCAGAAATCCAACATCTTTGAATGGACACCCACACCCCCACCCCAGTGGGAGGGTCCTTGACCTGAATCCACGGTGGTGGTTTCACCCACTTGAGGAGCTCCACTCGTTCTGCCTGTACTTTCACCTTCTCCATCCCCCCCACCCTCACACACACACACACACACACACACACTCTTCCCACACACACTTGTGGATTAACAGCTAAAGAGGCTGAGAAGTCAAAGCCTCCGTCCACTCCTCCACCTGGAGCCACCCTCCAGATTACTGCAGACTTTTTTAGCAGCACAGCTCCTGATCCATCCTCTGGATCGAGGCCGTGCTTTTTCGTCTCCTCCTCCTGTTCCTCCTTCAGCGTTCTCCTCTCCTGTGGTTTTGGGTCATTCCCAGTCCGGAGCAGGAACAGCAGGGAGAACCAATGGCAGGAGGAGATGTGGAGATGTCTCGTATTTGGAGTTGGAGTTAATTTGTAAAACTGAGGGATATTTTTTTTTTCTTTTTTGATTCCCTGTCATATTTTCTTTAGAGCGAAGGTTGAGGAGGAGCCGCTCCTGCTGCGTTCTCCTGTTCTCCTCATCCACCTGGAGGTGGAGCCAGGTCAGAAGTTCTGCTCATTTTCACTGTGGTTCTGTTTGAGGCTGGAACAGAAAAGTCCAGTTATTGTGGGTCTGAGCCGTGAGCTGCTGCTAAGCTGCTGTCAGTATTAACTACTGTTGGACTGAGGCTTTAGGCCACACAGGTGAGACAGGAGTCACAAAGACAAAGACTCAGATCTTTGTAACGAAGCAGTGACACAAATGATTGACATTTATTTTTCTTTTGTCTAAACCTGAAGTTTAACCCTGGAGACTGTGACGTCTCACTGCGAACCTGGAGTTAAAAACATTTGATTTGACTGGTGTTTCTGTTGAATTTGTGGAACTTGTTTTCATCACAACTTAAATGTTACAATATATTTGCAGCATTTTTTTTTACAAATTTTTAAATATTTGTTTCATAAAAGAAAAGAAAGTTTTTCTTTATTGATCACAATAAATTTGAGAGTTTTTAAACACAAGGTTGTGGCTCCTCTGGGAATCAAACCCAGGACTCTCTGCTCTCTCGTCTTCGTCTGCTTGTCCCTTACTGGGTCACAGCTGGCACCACCCAAATCACATTGCACCACACTGTCAGTGCTGAGCTCACAAGAAGTTATGTGAGTCTCACACGTTGCTCCAACCAGCAGCTGGTGGATTCAAACACAGAGCCTTGTGGACTCACGTCCGCTTCCTTAACCACTAGGCCACCGCTGAACACATGTTTTTATTTAATAAAATATAATGTGATCATTTTGTGTGTGAAGAATCCGTCAGTGATGAAGAGAAGATCCATTCTTCTGTTGTTCTCAGGTCAACCTCACTTTGGTTCCATGTTGTCAACGCTCCAGTTCTGGACTCAAGGCGTGTTGAGTCCCTCACTACCGACTCCTCGGCCTCCAGTGTCCAGGGCTTCAGCAGCCGTCTGATCTCATGGCCAATCCCAGGGACTCGGACTCGAACTTCCTCCGCAGCCTGTCCTTCCACCCGCGGTGGGACCAGAACTCCTTCAAAATGGGCAGGAGGAAAAAAAAGCGGTCGTCGGCGATGAACAGCTGCAGCGACTGTAGAGAATTTGAATCGTCGTCGCCATCGACCACTGTGAGGGGGGGGAGGAGCCTCAAGGGTAACTGGCTTCTTCTGCCCCTGCTCGTTGCCTCATTCATGCCCTGTCAGGCCTGGGCAACCACCTTCAAGATCGCCCTGGTGGGACCGTGGACGTGTGACCTCCTGTACTCTAAATCCTTACCTGACACAGTAGCCCGTCTGGCCACCGCCCGCATCAACAAGGACCCCCACCTCAACAAAGGCTACTGGTACGATTACACCATCATCAACGAGGACTGTAAGTCGTCTCGGGCTCTGGCTCGCTTCTCCGAGCTCAAGGGTTACGGCGCCGCCTTCCTGGGCCCCGCCAACCCGGGCTACTGCTCCTCCGCTGCTCTCTACGCCAAACAGTGGGACCTGGGCCTCCTGTCCTGGGGTTGCCTACAACCAGACATGAACCGCGGGGACATGTACCCCACCTTCCTCAGACCACTGCCCCTCTCGGCCCACGTGCTCTTCACCGTGCTGCGCTTCTTCCGCTGGGCCCACGTGGCCGTGGTCTCAGAGGAGACGGACCTCTGGGAGGCCACGGGCCAGGAGTTGGCCTCTTCTCTCAGGGCCCTGGGCCTGCCCGTCCAACCGGTGGTCACCATGGAGAACAGGGAGGATGGACCGCGCAGAGCGTTGTCCAAAATACGGGAAGCGGACCGCGTCAGAGGTCAGTGGTCAGTGGTCCATCCAGACCGATTCATCCGTGTAAATGCTTTGACTCATGTCCTGCTCCTTTCACAGTCATCATCATGTGCATGCCGTCCGTCCTCATCGGAGGTCAGGCCCAGCACCAGCTGCTGACCACCGCTCTGAGCATGAGAATGATCGACCGCGGCTACGTCTTTATTCCGTACGACACCCTCCTGTACGCGCTGCCGTACAAAGATGTCAACTACTACGTCCTGGGCAACGACACGAGGCTGAGGAAGGCGTACGACGGCGTCCTCACCATCACCATGGACTCTGGAGAACGGAACTTCTACGAAGCCTACAAGGACGCTCAGAACAGCTATGAGATCCGCAGCAGCACCTCAGCAGAGGAGGTGGGTTTGACTGACGACATGGACGGGTCAGGTCATTCTGAGGGCCAATTTTTATATAACAAATCAGATCTGTCTCCAAACTATTACTAATATTTTTAAAAATATATTTTATAATTTAAGATTATTCCAAAATCTCTCTTTCGCCACTAGGTGTCTCCATTTTTTGGCACCATCTACAACATGATGTATTACACCGCCATGGCTGCTGAACAAGCTCGTGCCCACGGGGGGCGCTGGGTGACAGGACACGTCCTGGGCGACAGCGAGGGCGGTTTTGAATTTGAAGGTTTTAACCAGCGGCTGCGGGCGGGCAGGAACGGGGAGGGCATGCAGGCTCGGTACGTGGTTCTGGACTACAGCGGCATGGGAACCACTCTCTACTCCACCCACTCGTTGGAGGCCGCTCACACCGATACCAAATCTGGAGGTCTGAAATACCTGGGCCGTTCCATCCACTTTGCAGGAAGTACTCCGTACAGAGACGCCTCCTGCTGGTTCAGCCCGTACTTTGCCTGTAGTGGAGGTGAGGTTGGTCCCACAGTGGTGTCAGCTGGTACTGCGTCTCTGTCTGAACTCTGTTTCTCCTCCTCCTCCTCAGGCATGGACTCTGTCACGTACTTCTTCATCCTGCTCCTCTTCATCTGCTTGGTCGGTTCCATCGCCAACATCTACCTCCACTTCAGGTTTGTTTCTACAGAAGTTGAAAAGAGAAAATGTCACAGTGTTGAGATCTGGGAGTTTTAATCATCTGGACGTCACTGAGCAGGAGAACGGGGAAGGTTGGCTTCAGTTTTGGTGGAAGTGACAGCGACGGTCCAACGAAGATCGTCCTGACGCTGGACGACCTGGTCTTCATCAACACCCAAGTCAGCAAACGGGTCAGTTCTGGACCCACTCAGCCCAGTCCCCTTTCTCCAGGTCCGTCACTTGTTGTCAACCTCCCTGTGTGTCTTTGAGCAGAAGCTCACGGATGAAAGTATCCTACGGAGTCAGCTGGACATGAAGACGCCTCATCACTCCGTGTCCGGCCGCAGCTACCTGGCATCCACCCCGGACAACTCTAACGTGGCTGTGTTTGAGGTGGCGTTCTGACCCGACCCAGTGTTTGTCTGTCCCTCCTTCCCTGGTCTGTGGAGTCCTTACTGACTGTCCACATCTTCACCTCTCAGGGCGACTGGGTGTGGCTGAAGAAATGTCCTTCAGGTTCTGTCTCAGGTGTGTCCAGCAGCACCGAGAGCATCTTCATCAAGGTGAGTCAAGGACAACTGATCCAGACTACAGCATCAGCGTCTGGTCACAAACATCTCATCTGGTGCTGAGGACCTCTGACAACTCACGGATGGAAAAGAGGACAAATGTCCCCAGATGTGTATAAGAGACAGGTGGACGTGTGACCTCCTGTCCAGGGGCAGCCTGGAGGATCTCCTCAACAACGACAACGTGCGCCTGGACTGGATGTTCAAGTCTTCCCTCCTGATGGATCTGATCAGGGTGAGAAACACAAACCCATGTCTGTTTCCTGCGTCTGTGCTCGACTTCCTCTGATTATTCCACTGCCCGCCACCAGGGGATGAAGTATCTGCACAACCACAACATCATCCACGGGCGACTCAAATCCCGCAACTGCGTGGTCGACGGACGCTTCGTGCTGAAGGTGACGGATTATGGATACTGTGCAATTTTGAACAGACAAGAAATCGACATCGATGAGGACAAACCAGAGAGTGAGTTTGGACCTGTGAGACTGAAGGTTCTCCAGGGTTCTGTTCAATGTTTCACAAACTGTGTGTCTTTAGTCTTTGATTATATTTGGACAAATTATCCAGACGTAAGACATCAGTTCTATTTCAGTGACTTGTTCATTCTAACACGTCCTAAAGATTTACTGTGGACGGCTCCTGAACTGCTGAGGAGCTCCAGCCTGAGGAGACAAGGTTCCTTCTACGGAGACATCTACAGCTTCGCCATCGTCGTGCAGGAGGTCATCACTCGCTCCTCACCCTTCTGCATGCTGGACATGCCTCCCAAAGGTCAGTGTTGCAGCAGAGAATCATGGGAGTTCAGTCGAGGAGTTCATTTCTAACATCAGTTCAGCTTCTGGCTCAGTTAAACTTCTTCAACAAAGTTCTTTCTGTTTTGGTCCTGGATTATTGGACAGAAATTATCAGCAAGGTGAAAGACCCGCCCCCTCTGTGTCGGCCCACGGTGTCATTGGAGGAGGCTCCTCTGGACGTCATACAGGTGATGAAGCAGTGTTGGAGCGAAGAACCTGAGAGGAGGCCCAACTTTGAGGACATCTTTAAACAGGTCTAGATCTTTCCCAGCATTTCCATCAGATGTGGCCTGGACTGTCCTGGTCTGTCCTGGTCTGTCCTGGTCTGACCTGGTCTCTGATCTTCTCCACTCTCAGTTCAAGAGCATCACCAAGGGCAAGAAGACCAACATCATTGACTCCATGCTGCGGATGCTGGAGCAGTACTCGTCCAACCTGGAAGATCTGATCAGAGAGAGGACGGAGGAGCTGGAGCTGGAGAGACAGAAGACTGACAACTTGGTGGCTCAGATGTTGCCAAAGTGAGTTGAAAACCAGAAGCATTAAAACCAACAACCAACGTTTTAGTCTGATCTCCACTGATCTTTCTCCTCTTCTTCTTCTTTCTCCATGGTCCAGATCTGTGGCCCAGGCTCTGAAGACAGGGAAGCCCGTCATCCCTGAACATTTCAGTGAGGTCACACTTTACTTCAGTGACATCGTGGGCTTCACCACCATCTCCGCCTTGAGCGACCCTATCGAGGTGGTGGACCTTCTCAACGACCTCTACACGTGCTTTGATGCCATCATCGGGCTGCACGACGTCTACAAGGTGAGTCCAGCTGCCAGGACTTGTCCTCTTTGTTCACGTTATCGTGGATGTCTTCTGACTCTTTCTCTCTGGTTCCTCAGGTGGAAACCATCGGTGACGCCTACATGGTGGCCTCAGGAGTTCCTGCCAGGAATGGAAACCGTCACGCGGCTGAGATGGCCAACATGTCCCTGGACATCCTCCACTGCATCGGGACCTTCAAGATGAGGCACATGCCTGAGCTGAAAGTCAGGATCCGCATCGGCCTCCACTCAGGTCAACACCTCCACCGACCACTGAGACACTGCTGTGTTAGTGACTGGGTGTAGGACGGAGGGGGCGGGGGGTCAGGACATGACCGGGACAGTCCACGGTCCAGTAGTTTGTCACCTTGATCGTAGACCAACTGTACAACTGTTGTCTAACTGATGATGCTCCTCTGTTCCTCTCTCTGATTGGCTCAGTCATCTCCCCTCGTCTGTTGGCCACGCCCACCTTCTCTTCTTCTTCTTTCTTGAATCTGTCTTATATTTCCATTGTCCAACTGGTGTAAAGGGGACTGGTCTCTGTGTCTCCAGCTGCTGTGGTCAGTTTTGTCCTCCTGTCAGTCTCACATGTTTGATCAGATTTGTTTCATTTTTTTAACCACAGAAATGTTTGAAGCTCATCAACAGGAGACATTTCTATTTGTCTCAGAACCTTTTGACTCTGCAGCCTAGTTTTTCATTTCTTTTGTCCTCAACGGTCCACATAAGGACTTGGACGAGTGAGTAGAAAGTAAGAGGAAGCCGATCCTCTGAGGCAGTGTGCGAATATTTTTACCTCCTTTATCTGCGTCTGGTTCTTCCATCCACTTACAGAGTCTTGATCCAATTATCCCGGTCCATACACGGGACCGCGCTCCGTTCTGTGAGCACGGCTTAACTGGAGACTCAACCTGACCGTGATGTTTCTCACTGGATCAACTAAAAATGTCTCCTCCTGTTTTTCTTCTCTTCTTCTCTTCTTCTCTGGGCGACTGCGACTCCAGGCCCGGTGGTGGCGGGGGTGGTGGGTTTGACGATGCCGCGCTACTGTCTATTTGGAGACACCGTCAACACGGCGTCCAGGATGGAGTCCACGGGGTTGCGTGAGTGTCCAGTCGTACTGTGTCCAAATATTTACAGCTGTGTGTTTCATCAAATGTCCACGCGGTGACGGGAGGACAGGTCACTGTCAGCACGCCGCCCGAGGCTCAGCAGGGCTTTAGGGCTCGCGGCCCACGCTAATCCTTTAAGGACATTAAGACGCCTGATGGAGGTTCGCGGCGTCAGATCCATCAAACCATCACAGCTTCTAGGACGGAACTCTACGTCATTTTGGTGAAATGTTGTAGAACGTGTGACCTTGACAGAACCTGGTGTCTGGACAGAACCACGGGTGGATGGACTTTGACCTGATGGACTGAGTCTCTTCCTCTGTGGGATTCTGACCTGATGGAGTCAGAATCAACACTGCTGTCCTCACCTCACCCAACCTCCCCTCCTCCTCCTCCTTCTCCACCCTCGTCGTCAGGCAGTTGCCAGGCAGTCCATGTTGTAGTGATCTGACGGAGGAGCTGTCAGGAGGAAGGGAGGGAGGAGGGGAGGAAGGGAGGAAGGGAGGAAGGGAGGAGGGGAGGAAGGGAGGAAGGGAGGAACCAAAGGAGGGAGCTGAGGAGGAGCGGAGGAGGGGAGGAAGGGAGGAAGGGAGGAAGGGAGGAAGGGAGTCCTCCTCAGTTGCAGTGAAGCTTAAATGTTAAACCTTCTCTTCTCTTTAATTTAATCCTTCACTGAATTCTGAAAATTTGTGACATAAAAAAATGAAATGTGATTCAGAAATCACAGAAATGTGAAGTGTGTTGTACAGTAGCTGTGTGTGTGTCCACTGTATATTTAGTGACATCTAGTGGTGACGTTTTGTCTCTTCGCTCTCTAGGAAATAATGCGTTGATATTAAAACAGCAGTATTCTTCACTCTGCTGCCATCAACCGGTTAAAGGCTGTTATGACATGCTGACGTGGGATTCTTAAAAGAAATGGTTTTCCAGTGTTAATGATATGATGAAATATACTGACCCCTAGAGACCACTGATGGAACCTGACACACAGGTATTTAATAGTTTTTTTTCTGTTTTCTTGTTGACTCTCCTCATGTGTAGCTTACAGGATCCATGTCAACCAGAGCACAGTCGACGTCCTCAACAGCCTGAAACTGGGGTATAAACTCCAGGTCAGGGGCATGACGGAGTTAAAGGTGGGACCACCCCCCGACCCCCACCCCCTTAGAACAACTTTTCCGTCTCTATTTCCTCCATCAGTGATAAGTCGTCCACTGTTTCCTTCCAGGGTAAAGGCATCGAGACCACCTACTGGTTGGTGGGAAGAGAAGGCTTCAATAAACCACTGCCTGAACCTCTGGGCAACGCAGGGTAAGGTCTCCACTCTGTCCGTCTCCTGTCCGTCTCCTGTCCATCTCCTGTGTATGTGGTTGTATTATGTGTGTGGTTCTCACTCAGCCGTGTGTTGGTTCCAGGGGCAGTAACCACGGCATCAGCTTGGACGAGATTCCTGTGGACAGAAGACAGAAATTCCTGGATCGACAGAAGATGATGGGATAGAGTGACCTTCCTGACTGAAGAATCATGTACTGTATGTCCCCAAAGACTGGGTCGTGTCCCACAGATGGTCCAGTGTCTTTCTTTAAAGGTTGTGAGGTTGGAACATGGGACAGGGTTGATGAAATATTGGTGTCCATCGTAGTTGGACGAGTTACTAAATAACAATAATGACAATCAGCATTAATGTAAACACCTCCACTGAAACTGTCCACTGTCTGAGACAGCATTGGTCACATGATCAGTAGGACATGTCCTTTCACCAATGTTGGTGAATTTAGAAGCTAAAGGTAAAAGTATCAACACAAACATAAATATTGTCAACAACTCTGATCATTATGGCCTCCTCACCCGTCTCACCCTCCTCACCTGTCTCACCCTCCTCACCTGTCTCACCCGTCTCACTCTCCTCACCTGTCTCACTCTCCTCACCTGTCTCACTCTCCTCACCTGTCCCACCCTCTCCCTTCTGATCATGTGACCCAGACATTGAAAAACCCCTCCATCCTGTAACAATGGTCTGAGGTCGTCACTGTTTGGAGCCCAGAGATTCTTCTTTTTCTGTATATACTGTACATTTGTACATAGTCTGATGTCTTTACGTCTTTACTGATGGACAGAGAACAAAACAGTCCCTTCGTTAATGTAACCTCTAATTTCACTCACGCTCTCAACTTCAGTTTTTACATCCTGTGACGTCACAGCGACCTGAGTCCATCCAGAGGAACACGGTGGACGAAGTCATGTGACGTGTAGTAACATTGAGGTAGAACACTGAGACATTGATTAGGTTCCCCGTAGCTGTGGTGGATTATTCTAGGAAGAAATATTTTCTTTGCTAACATTTAGCTATTTTTATATAAATATATTTGTACGTTAACTGTTAGTGATGTTATTTTTTGCCAATTCTTGGTTTTCCTGAAATGTTTACTTGGATCATTTTCTAATCACCATCGGTCCTTGGCAAATATTTGCAAAAAAAGAATCAGGGCAAATATTTGACCGGTCATTGGTATGTCGCCCTCTAGTGGTCAATGTAAATACATAAGAACAGACAATGTATTTGACTTGACTAATAAAAATAAGGAAATTCTGGACTCACAGTCTCTGGTCTTTTAATCAATTTGCTGAGTGGATGGAAGACCAGCCTGGTTTCACTCCACCAACTCCACCTGGTTGTAGTTCTGTGAACTCCACCTGGTTGACAATGTTGGACTGACTGAACTCTGACTCTTGGATCAGTCCAGATGAAGACACACGTCACGTCTCATGGATAAATCTCAGCCCGGAGGAGGAGGTGGAGAAGGAGGAGGAGGACCAGATGGACGGAGGCGACAGCAGTGTCTCCGTCAGGTGAGGGAGTTTCTGTGGAAGTTCTTACCTGATGCCTCACTGGATATTTTGAGGGTGTGTTCGTGGACTTTTCAGGCTGCAGTAAAGTCAGGTCTTCATCAGAGATCTTTGGTCGGGGTCTACCTCTGGACTGATACCTGAGATGTTGACACTGTCCAGGAACTTCAGACTGTGCTTCGTCTTTTACTTTAGTCGACTCCATTATTGTCATATTTTATTTTTCACTTTTCTCCTTCATCCACAGGTCAGATGAATAACAGGTCTCTTGTGGTCAAAGCTCTGGCCTCTGATTGGTTGATGACCCGCCCTTTATCCAGACCCACCTCTGACCCAGACAGTTGGTGCTGATGACTGAGTGAGACCAGGTCTGGATCTGGTAAGTGAGCATTAGAATAATATAATGGAGAACCAGACGCCACCATCTTCTCCTCCTGGTCCACCTGACCTTCTCTCCTCCATCTCCAGTCCCAGTGGACCACACCAGTGTTGGGTGAAGGTCTGCAGGAGCCGTGGCCTCTGAGACTGAGCAGAAATCCTCGGGATCCACTGATGATTCCAGACTAATCTTCTCGTCTGAACACCGTGTTCTTCTTCTCTCCATCTCTGCCGGAGCCCCGCTGGCATTTTGACTGGCACCGGCTCCGAGGTGCCAGTCCGACACAGGGAGGGAGGGGGCCAAGAGGGGGGGTCAAGTCGCCCATTCAGCGGCAGGAGGAAGTGAGAACCAATGGCTGACTTTCATAATAAAAGCACAAATGACGGGCTTGTCCTCAGCCAACCTGGGCTGAAAAAGGAGATTTCATCAGAACACCTTTAGGTTCTCCTGGTGTCGTCCTTCGACCAACGGTTCAAATGGAATGAAGTTTAACAGAGTTGGAATTTTATTTCAAAATCTTTATTTTATTTTTAACACCTACGTGTTTGTAAAATTGGAGTTGACTTTCTGGTTTCTACTCTGATCCACAGACGTCACACCTTTAACTCATATCTGATTTTCCCGATACTTAGAATTCTGACTGTGACTGATACCGATACCTGCAGCCCCAGGGATCGACTCCTTCTAATCAGATTCGATCAGACCGATAATATATTGTATTAAATTATTACAGCAAATATTACAGTGGACGAGTCTGGGTAAAAATGTATAAAACATTACGATGAGACGAATAATCGATCTTATTCGATACTGTTGCCATGTAGTCCCGTCGATCTGATCCCCAGAACAGACCGAGTCCAAGGTCAGCGCTGCCTGCGATCCGCCCCGCTTTTATTTTGAAATCCACCACCGGAAGCGCCGCCCGTGTGGCTCCTGTTTTGACTGTGGTGGTTCAGAGCGACGGTGCTGAACCTCAGACAGGTGGAGGAGACGTCCTGAAGGAGCACCGCGGTCCGACCTGGTCGTGTAGGAGGACTGGGCTGGGCTGCAGGAGCAGCAGCAGCAGCGGCGGTGGACACCGTCCTCCTCCTCGGCCTCCTTCTTCTCCTCCTTCTCCTCCTCCTCCTCCTCCTCCTCCACCCGCAGATGCTGGCCGCAGAGTATGATGATACCAGGTCCAAACTGTGGTTCCGCTGCTGATTGCGCCGCCGACGCCGCCTGACGCGTGAATGTGGACGCGGGCAGGACGGAGGATGTAGAGGCTGCGGAACCACCGACGGGTCCGCGCGCTTTGGTTCCTTCGACGCTACTGACTCACGACCGCGCAAACAAGAGCCCGGAGCCGCGGCCATGGAGAGCCAGGCGGCCGAGGCGCAGAGCTACGAGGACGTGCAGAAGAGCGGTTACCTCCGCAAGCACAAGTCCATGCACCGGCGCTTCTTCGTGCTGAGGGCGGCCTCGGAGCACGGTCCGGCTCGGCTGGAGTACTACGAGAACGAGAAGAAATTCCGCAGCAAATCGCCGGTGCCGAAGAAAGTGCTGAACCTGGAGACGTGCTTCAACATCAACAAGCGGGCGGACTCCAAGAACAAGCACATGATCGTGCTCTACACCCGCAGCGAGAGCTTCGCGGTGGCCGCGGACTGCGAGCAGGTGCAGAACGAGTGGTACCAGGCGATGCTGGAGCTGCAGTGCAACTGTAAGATACTGCCCCACCTGTCATGTTCTGTCTGTGCACACATGACGGCCTCCACCTGCACCACTGGAGGCTGTCTGTCCCCCCTCTCTGTCCCTGTCCCTGTCTCTGTCTCTCATTATTTCAGGTCTTTATTCTTCCTTCATTTCCATCCCATCATCTCACTCTCGTCTCCTCTGTGACGTCTGTGATCTCCATCCTTAGGTTTTCTGTTTTTTTGCACCAAAAGGCGGTGGTGATGCTGACGATGATGATGGACACCATGGGCGGCATGGTCTGTTTGTGCAGCACCGTCCAAATACCCTCTAATACCCCCACCCACCCACCCACCCACCCACCCCCATATTTACTGCCCCGATAAGATGGTATTTTCGTGCATTTGCTGAAGCAACCGTGATGTGCACGGTGAAATATTTGCATCAGACGCCGCGAACTGACAGACGGTGGCGTGTTTTTTGCCTGGCGCAGTGGGCATATAGCAACCATCCCTGGGATGCATCATATAGTAGCAGCCTATCGCGGAGCTCCTCTGCTGGAGCCCGTGTTTTTGTTGTTTTTCTGCACAGCCCTGACTAACCTACATTCTCTTTACGCGGCGCTGCTGATGAGGAGGAGATGTGAGCATCACCACCACCACCACCACCACCCTCCTCATCCTCATCCTCATCCTCACCCCAGTGTTTCTGTTGGGTTAAACCTGTGTCTGGATCATCTGAGGTGTTTTTTTATTTTTTTATTTTTTTTCCCTGTGGTGAGTGGAGAACGTTGGGCCTCCTCTGCTCCACACACTCCCACAGTCCGGGGTTATTTTGGGATAGATTCATGGTGGAGGCTGCAGTGCAGGGACACTGTCCACAAACAATAAAGACGGGACACAGTTTCTTGGTTTGAGGCAGATGTTGACTTGATTTTCTGACTGAAATTCATGATCATTTCCAGCTGGTGCTGAAATTTTCTGTCCAGATAATTTTTTAGATTTTGAGATTGAAGCAGAACCAATGTTTGTACAAAGATAAATATGGATAAAAATAATTGTTGAAGTGATATTTATAGAACATATCAATGGAAAGTGACAGCTTTACCTGCAAAACCTATTACTATTATTACTATTATTATTAACCATCCATTTTCACCTGTTTCATCTGTTTCAAGGCTGCAGGTGCAGTGGTCTCCACGACTGTCACCCAAATCACGCTGCACCATGTCTTGTTATTATCAGAAATATGGTTATTAAGATGTTAGCAGCAGCAGCAGCAGCAGTGGTGTTAATAATTGATTTATTTATGGCCCAGTCGTCCGTGGGTCTTTGGAGATAAACAGCTGCTCCGTCTTTGACTTTGTTGCTCTCAGCTATAAATGTTGTCAAGAATTGACTCCACTCAGGTTAATGGTCGTCTGACAGCTCCGTGCAAAGAAGGCAGACTGCAATAAAGTTATTGATTTTCCTTTTTTTATTTCACTTGAGTCTTTTTTTTAACCTGTTCATCAGCAGCGGCTCCCCCTGCTGGACGGGTCAGGGCCCAGAGGTTCTGCTGTTCTGGTGACTGGTTGGTGACCCAGACCCAGCTTGACTTTGTGTTTCTTCACACAGTGAACCAACAGTACGGTGACGAGGTGGCGATCGATCATAATTACGTTGAACCTTAACGACCGTCGTCCAAGTCCATGAATGAAATATTCATATATTTTCCTCCTCGTCAACTCAGGGGCCGGAATCAGGTCTGGGTGCAATTCCGTAGTTTGTCGTTTGACGTTAATGAAGTGAACGACGTTTCATTGTTGCACAGTCGATGATGTGCTTCTACGTTTATCCCCAACCTCAGAGACTTAATTAATTATGGAGCTGTGGACGAACACGATGGTGATGAATGAGCTGCAGCCGCGGTCGTCACCGTGCTGGACTAGTTAGTGATGATACGGAAACAAAGTCTTACTAATGACTTCCACCTGTCCCGCCGTGGCCTTGAGGAGACAAACAAAGGCTGATATCAGTACAATTATCTAATATTGAGAAGATCTTTATCCTTTGTTTCCTGTAATAACAAAAGTATTGAAGAACTTTGACGTTGGGACCTGAAAGGTTGACGTCAGTTTTGGGGCAAATGGCTACAGATATTGGTGTCGAGGTTTGGCAGAAAAGTTCATGTCAAACATAGTTTCTATCTCCAAGGAAAGTTGCAGCAACATTTGATAATGACGGTAGCTACGATCATCCTGTTCCTGTTCCTTTTCTTTCAGGCAAAACTCCAGACGACTACGGCAGCAGTGGGGAGTGCAGTTCTCCTTCTCCCATTCCAACGTTCAAGGAAGTCTGGCAGGTCAAAGTCTGGCCCAAAGGTCTCGGACACGCCAGGAACTTAGTGGGCATCTACCGGCTGTGCCTGACCGACAAAACCGTCAACTTTGTCAAACTCAACTCCGATGTGGCCGCCGTGGTGCTGCAGCTCATGAACGTCCGTAGATGTGGTCATTCTGAGAACTTTTTCTTCATCGAGGTGGGACGGTCAGCCATCACGGGTCCAGGGGAGTTCTGGATGCAGGTGGACGACTCCGTGGTGGCCCAGAACATGCACGAGACCCTGCTAGAGGCCATGAAGGCTCTGAGCGAGGAGTTCCGCCAGCGCAGCAAGTCCCAGTCGGTGGGGACTTCCTGCGGAACTCCTTCAAACCCCATCAGCGTCCCCAGTCGCCGCCATCATCCCCATCTGCCGCCCAGCCAGGTGGGCTTCACCAGGCGGGCCCGCACCGAGACCCCGGGCAGCAGCACCAGCACCTCGCCTACGTCACGTCACGGATTCCCCAGGGCTCGGACCGCCAGCATCGGGGCTCGGTCCGAGGAGGGTGGATCGAGCGCCAGGGGGACCTGGGCCAGTTCCAGTCCAAGTCTAAATGGTTCCTGCTCCACCACCCCCACGCTGAGACCCAAACCCACCAGAGCTCCCACCCCGGCTAAGATTACCCTCAGCCTCGCACGCTACACACCCAACCCTGCCCCTTCCCCCGCCCCCAGTCTGTCCTCCAGCTCCGGTCACGGCTCAGAGTGCGGCCTGGTGGGGGCAGCAGTGGGAGGAATGACCATCTGCTCCTACCCCCGTGTCTCTCAGAGAGTTTCTGTTTCGGGTTCGCCCAGCGATTACGGCTCTTCGGACGAGTACGGCTCCAGTCCTGGGGAACACTCTCTGCTCGTTCCCACCCAGTCTGGACATCACGTCCATGGAGAAGCCTCCTCCAGCTACATAGTGATGGGACAGCGCGAGGGTCTCCTGGGATCTCACCATCGCTCCAAGGGCAGGAGGATTCTGCGGCGCTCGTCCAGTCGAGAATGTGAAGCGGAACGCCGATTGTTGAGCAAGAGGGCGTCGCTGCCTTTAGCGGCTCACGAAAGACGACTTCCTCACAGGAAAGATGATGAAGATGAAGATGACGAAGAATACGCTGTCATGTCCCAGAGCGTGAACAGGGGATCCGGGAAGAGGACCGAAAAGCGGCGAGAGGGCGCGTCTGCAGGAGCGGCCGTGGATAGCGGCTACATGTCCATGCTGCCCGGGGTGACGTCGCCCCCTGTTTCGCTGCCCCTGTCAATAGAGATGTCGGAGGCTGGGGCCAAACCTGGGGCAGATGACGAGTACATGGCCATGACCCCCAACAACAGCGTGTCCCCCCCGCAGCACATGCGTCAGCCCAGCACCGAGGGCTACATGGTCATGTCCCCCAACAGCAGCAGCTCCACTGACCTGCACGGCCTGGACATGTGGGACGGCAGGGCCGGCATGGAGGCCCGCGTCGTCAGCGACTACATGAACATCTCCCCCGTCAGCAGCCGCTCCGCCTGCAGCACTCCCCCGTCTCACCCCGAGCAGCATCAGCTCCAGCCCAAAATGTTCAACTCCTACTTCTCCCTTCCACGAGCCTATCAGCACACGCTCTACAGCCGCTTTGAGGAAGACCTGAACAAAGGGGAAGGAAAGAAGGACGGTGACGGGCACGATGGCGTGGGCAGGGGAGGGAGCGTGGCCTACAGCAAGAGAAACAAGATAGCGGTGGGCTCAGCGGGGGGCTGTCAGCTCTCCATGTCTTCCTCGTCCTTCTCCTCCAGCTCGGCCAGCAGTGAGAGCCTGGAAGACAAATCCATATCAGCAGGTCGAGGTCTGAGTTTGTTGAGGACCGGAGCGGAGTACAGGAGCGCCGGAACGTGCACGAAAGATGGGCGCCATCATCAGAAACGTGGGTCGTGCAGTAAGAGCCCAAAGCAGCAGAGAAAGGGTCGACCTCTCAGTCTGACTGCAGATGTCGCCAAAGCCAACACGCTGCCCAGGGTTAAGGAGAACGTTCCTCCATCCTCTACCCAGAACGTCGGTGAGTACGTCAGCATCGTGTTCAAGGAAACTGACGGAGGAGAAGGTCCAGGGTCCGAACGTGGGCCGCCGGTCGTCCACGGAACGCTGCGGCCTCTGAATCAACAAGGTCTCCATCACAGTAGTCCCAACAACCTTCCCCGTAGTTTGTCAGTGCCGCTGTCCACGTCGGCCGAATACGTCAGCATGGATCTAGGGAAGTCCCTGACCCCCCAGTCTCCAGCCAGGTCCACACACAGCACACCGCAGGGCCCAGCAGCTGTTGTCCCCAAGACTCAACGTGAACACGGCACATCCTCTCCCCTGGCAGCAGAGGGAGCCGGCGGGTACAGACCAAAAGTGAAAGACTCCCAGAGCCCATTCACGGACAACGCCGGTTCAGATCCCGGCGTCTCGTCCAGATCGTCCCGCCATCCTGGTCCACCCTCGTCTGTGAATCAGCAGACAGGTCTGAGTTACTCCCCCGTCCAGTCCTTCCAGTCTCCTGAGCGGAGCAGCAGACTGATGCGCAGCGAGACGCAGGGACGCCGTAGCCACCGCGCTGAGACATTTAGCACCCCCGCCCAGCCACGCCACCCCCCCTCCTCTACCTCCCTCTTCACAGAGGGAGGTCAGGCAGAGAGTCACCGCTCGCTGTGGGACGGCGGCGCGGCCGCTGCTCTGTCCGCTGCTCCCCCTCCACCACACGCCTCCACCTCCTCCGCTGCTGAACCAGGCCTTAACTACATAGACCTTGACCTGGCCGTTAAGGAGGGGCCTCCAGCTGGAGTGGAGCGTGCCGCAGTCACAGCCTACGCCGTCGGAGGAGGCGCCGCGGGAGGCGTCCCCGGCTCCGGCTCCGGCCCCGGCCTCAACACTTACGCCAGTATTGATTTCTACAAATCAGAAGAACTGAGAGCACAGAGCGGCAGGAAGGACGGACAAGGTAAGGACGAGGGACAGGGACGGATAGTTTTATAAGACATATCTCGATGTTAAATAATTGATTGTAGATAAAAATGAACATTTTTAAATTGAGGCTGTGCATTAAATATCAGTTAATGCAGTGTTTGATATTGTAAACCCTTTTACTCTTAAATACTTCCTGTCCTCACGTCTGTTGGGACATTTTTCAGGTTTTATTGTGATAGACATCGTTCAGTGCAGACCCCTCCACCCTCACCCACCCGTGCACCCTCCTGTCTGGCTCTCAGTAGCTCCTCCATCTTTCATCAGTGATTGTGAACACCTTGGCATCCAGCAGGTGGCAGCACTGAGCTGCTCTGTGTCAGTGGAGCCTCTGATTTTCCACAAGTGTTTGTTCAGAGAGCTCGGCCAAATGGTTTGTCTGCTGGTGATGAGCCATTTCCCATCAGTGGAGGTGGAGGTGGAGGGGACACGATGAGAGCCAGGTCTGGGAGCCCTGTAGGTTTCACCTCCACCTCCACCTGCAGAGAAAAACCACTTCCAATATCAAAGGTATAAAAACTGGGTCACGGTGAAAACCTTGAGTGTTGTTGTTGTCATTTCACCTGGAGACGGATCAGAATCCCCTCAGTGATGTTGACAACAGGTTGTTCAACAGAGAAGGTGCGAAGACATCTGAGACTGACCTGAGGGGGGCGCTGGTCACTGCAGCCTCGCCTCGCACTTCGGCTCAGACATTTATGAATATATTTTAACTCCAACTGTCACTTTGGCTACTGAGGTGTGATGATGTCACCACTGCAGGTTCAGTGAAGTCCTGACCCGGGTTCGTACCCACAACTTTACAGCAACTCCTCCATATGAGGAGGATGAGTCAGAGGTCAGAGGTCAGAGATGGAGCTGAAGTTCTGCCTGATCTTCATCGTTTCTCACCTTATACTGAAGTCACAACCACTGGTCTGGTCTCACCAGAGACAAAATTCACTTCTGTTGGTTTTTCATTATTTCAACCAACTTGGTAAATGTCCAGTCTTGTTTATGGACGGAGGTTAAAGGAAAGTCCTGCCTGGTCATCGAGTCATGGAGTCACCGTGTCATCGAGTCATCGTGTCATCGAGTCATCAAGTCATCGTGTCATTGAGTCATCGTGTCATCAAGTCATCGAGTCATCGAGTCATCGTGTCATCCTTCGTCCATGATCCAAGTTAAATCCTTCACTTTAATCTACGGGAGAGAAAAGTCGTTCATTTCACCCACTCACCTGCTGCAAACATGTTTGAGTTAAAAAAGACTTTTTATTATTTTTACTAACATTTCTGTTTCTGCTCCTGACGGTGCTTCAAAGTCTTTTCTGAGCTACAGCTCCTTCTCCTTCTCCTCCTCCTGCTCCTCCTTCTCCTCCTCCTCAGACGTAGAATCAGTTTTTCTGCTCATTTTCACGGTGAAGAGAAAACGGTTTAAATCCCTTGGACGGAGTGTGATAACATTTCCACTCGACCTCCTGGGCTGGAGCTCAGCTTTAGTCCCATCCTTCCCATGATTCACTGCTGGAAGTCTCCACCTTCACACAGTTCTGTTTGGTTCCTGCAGCTTCAGTCGTTCAGTCCCAGGTTCTGCAGAACTGTTTCCACTGGAACTACTTCAGTAAATTTTCCATTTGATTTTATTGTCACTATAATTTC
Organism: Paraplagusia blochii; assembly: GCA_016785265.1. Lineage (NCBI taxonomy): Eukaryota > Metazoa > Chordata > Actinopteri > Pleuronectiformes > Cynoglossidae > Paraplagusia > Paraplagusia blochii. The sequence continues at coordinate 51,494 of JAFBJS010057683.1, forward strand.
TTTTCTTTCTAAATATTTTTAAAGGCAGGTGATATTTTATGGCAGTGGTTCCCAACCACTGGGCCGTGGCCCACTAATTGGACATGAGAGATCATTAGTTGGGACGCAAAAAATGTTCCAATTTCCATCAGTTCAGCTGAAAACTGTGATTTATTTATGTGTATCATTTTTGCTCATGAAAAGAACACGACAATTTATTTCTCTTCAGCTAGGTGGCAGCACAGGGCAATGAAAACTAAAAACTTTTTGTGAGAGTCTTTCTTCAATTCCTGCCAGTCCATCAGCCTCGCATTCAACTAAACAATGGAAAGATTATTATTTTTTATTTTTACCTCATCCTCCTTTTTTCTTTCCTTTGGAAACCTCCGGGATGAAGAGCAGGTGGAGGTGGAAGGTGGAGTTTGTAGGTGGAGTGTTGACATTTGAAGCACCGTGGAGCGACTGTTCCCACTTTCTGTTCCCTGTTCTTACTGTATATTATTCTATAGTATATACTATAGTATATAAGTAGATGAAGAGGCTATAGTACATACTGTAGTTTTGTTCCTCATTTACACGACAGGTTAGAACACAATTCTAATATAAAGTGACACATAACAGTGATATATAAGGTACTCAGTATACCTACAGTATAATGATAAATACTCTATAGCCTAGATATCTATATACTCTTTTATAAAGTGCCTCATTTTTGATTGTAGCTGTTTTTACAGGTAATCTTCAAATGGGTTGTAAAAAAAAAACACTCGGGGGGGAATTTTTTTTCTTTTCTTTTTTTACTTAATTGAATTTATTTATTTGCTCGTTTCTCTCCAGAGTCTAAATTGTGCATATTTGAAACTTTTCCACCGACAGAAATCTTCTGATATCAGCTCTCAGTCAACCCTGATCAAATGGCCTTAGTGATAAGAATCTCATTGGTCTTCTGCAGTGCCTAACACTTCAGCCACAATGTAAGCACTTCCTCACGCTCTTCTCTTTGGCGTTTTCAAGCTGAGGTTCGGCCCAAAAGTCAAAAAAAAAAAGGAAAGAAAAGAGTCTGTCCCTAATCCGTCCCACTTCCTCCCCTGGTCCAACGCGGCTGAACCTCGGAGGACACTGTGTCGCCCCGCAATTGTACAGATTTTAATGTGAAATCACGTTTTTAAGGAGTTCCTGTATTTTAACCTTCCCTTCTTTGTAGAAGCTGTGGCGTCCACTGAGGACACACGCCACAATATTGACGACGTGCACGGACTTTGAAAACTCAAACCCCAGAGAGAAGTCTGGACGTCTGAGACACGTTAGCTGTTTTGTCAGTTTGGTGGTTGGAACCTGTTTGACTGTTTGGGGGGAAACGTTGAAGAGATTTGGCAACGTTTGACTTCATTAACACGGACTGAATATGAGAAATGGACTCTGAGAAGGAGGTTCTAGGATTCAATCTTTCACAGACGACACACTGATTAATAAGACAGTTGTCTCATTGCTGTTGTCCTCTCCTACTCTCAGATTTGTCCTTAGAATGCTCATTATTTCTCCAGTCCACTGGGAAAGTTGAAAATGATTCTTAGCTAAATTAACGACTCTCTACTGCCTCTGCTGGACATTATAGGAAACAGCTAAACGCCAAATTCTGTTTTTTTTTAATCTAAAGTGAAGACAAATGTCCATTTCCTATGTTCAGTCCATGGTCGTCCCAGTGTTTCTGCTCTCACCTTCTCCTGCTGCTGTCACTGAGTGTTGAGGTGGAGTTTTGTTGATTTTGAGGTGATGTACGAAGTAACTGTAACTGAAAACTGGTGCTGTGACGTATCCAGAGCCACGGGTGGATGTTAGTGGTGGTGTTGGTTAATATTACATGAGACAAACTAATGTTTACTGCTGATGAAGGTGAAGGTGCCAAACCCTCCGATCCAGGGCTGCTTCGTCTGTCTGTCTGTCTGTCTGTCTGTCTGTCTGTCTGTCTTTATACAGGGTACAAATACTGAAAGGCTTTGCTGATGTATTTTTTCACACTGGTAGCTTTTCCCACACTTAGATTCCATTTCCTTCCTTTCTGTCCATCCATTCAGACCCGAACCCAGAGTCGTTGACCCGTGAACCCTGATTTGGTCTTTTAAGCCCTGACTGCGTCCACTCCGCTGAGTCCAGAGGTTCCTCCTCCGCTCACCCAAGTCTAAAGTGCCTGGCCGTGATTCGTCTCTCACTACCGTGTCAGTCATTTCCAGTTCTTAGCAGCTCCTGGAAAAACAAGGTCTTCCACACATTTTGTCGAGTGTTTTTCTGGCCAGGAGCCCAGACACCGGGCTGCAGGAACCAGAACCTCGTGCCAAAGTTTCTACATCCGCAGTCCAAGAACAGTCCCAGCATAATTCAAAAGAAAAAAACAGTTTGTACACATTTGTCAGTGGGTGTCAGTGGTGTTGAGCGAGCACGTCCTACTCTACTACTGCCAACAGATGGCGCTCAGCACTGACAGCCTGATTTCCAGCTGGAGTGGACCGGTTCCACTGCAGCTGTTTTGTTACAGTGAACTTTTCTAATGTCTTCTCCTGCCGTTCCTTCAGTGTCACCGACAACAGCCGTCTCTGCTCCGCCTGTAGGGAACACCCGACGCAGGCTGCAGGCAGCTCTCAGTAGCAAAGCTGCGGTGCAGGGTCCGAGAAGGGGCCGGTAGCGATGAGTGGAGGAAGTCAGATCTGAGTAAACGGAGTAAAGGCCGCGGTTCTTTATCCCCTGCATGTATTTCCTTATTCATGGCTCGCAGAACAAAACGTTCTTGGTCTTTAAAACATCTTGAATCATGTCTAGAATTTGGGTTTTTGCTGAAAACGCAGAGACCGACGTCGTCGTCGTCGTCGTCGTTATCGTCGTCGTCTCTTTTAGACTTTTTTGTATCGTGACGTTGATCAAACGAGGCGCACCAATCACTGAGCAGGCTCTAACTGTGGGAAACGATACTGTACGTACAATCAGGAGACCAGTTCTACAGTCACTACGATGAAAGATGTATTTTAACCTTATTGATACTTTGATAATGATGTAAAATGTACAAAGACTGAACAGGAACTTTAGGGATGTAAAGAAAATACTGTGTACAGAGGAGTTTGCTCCGGGGAGGGACGGGCATGGGGTCGATTCTCTTCATGGCATCAATGGTTTAAATGCAGAATATTGATGATTCTTGTCTGTGATGTAGACAAAGTCAATGTTTTGTTTTTGATAAAAGGCAAAGTGGCAAAAGAAAAACTCTGAGTCTGACTCTCTGATCCACGTTTCTCTCTGTCATTTTGTTCTTCTGGTAAATCTGACATTTATGGATTTTATTTTCCTTCTGGGTTCATTCTTCACAGCCTGCGAAGTGTCCCCTGCAGACTGACCTGTGTCCTCAGACTCTGTCCCTGCTCTGGGTTTTTGGGGCTAAGCTGGCAGACAGGAGGCGCTCCACTCTAATCCCTCTGTTTCAACAGATGGTATTTGGCTGCATTAACACAAAACAAGCAAAAATAACCAACTAGTGGGAATTTTGGTGCAAGGTCAGCAACACATCACACAGCAAGTGTCAACATGGTGGTGTTGGTAGCAGGACTTAGTCCTGTATGGATTTGGACTGGACTCCCATCACATCCTATCACAGTGAGGTTTTAGTCTCATTGTAAAGACAAGAAGTCGCTGAGTCTCCCAGTGACCTTTAGTCGTCTCTCTGGCTCCTGAAACCTGCTGGAGCTTTGAAGCAAAATGGATTAATGTTGATTTTCTGCTGAAAAAAAAAAACAAAACAAAACAAAAAACGGTCTGGAAATCAACAAAGGTAAGAAAGACAGACAGACAGACAGACAGAAGGAGAGACAGACAAGAGGCCACACTAGGAAAATATAGACATTAAATCAACATTCAAGTATGACTGGACACAGCTGCCAGTTTTTGTCTTTTTATAACTCTATTATAATTTTATAATTTATATATTATATAAATTGTTATTTATTTTTAAAATATCGATATAAAATATCTATCTATCTATCTATCTATTTATCTATCTATCTATCTAATAACTGCCCGCCAGAGGGCGCAATACATGCCTACACCACATTCAGCCGTAGCCACCTTGAGCTTTTGAACCGGAAGTTATCTCTTGCCTTACATCACAGATCGTTAGTGAAGATGGCGACTACTTTGTTCCATCTTTACGGCGCTTATTTTAACAAGGTTATATTTAACACATTTGACTCGATGTAATCCGAACATTCTGATTTTCTTTTGTTTTACTGACTTAACTTCATTTCCTGTCGTGAATGAACTATTTAAACCTTCCCTGCGGCGTCGGTTAAGGAGTTCCACAGGAGCTACGGCTAACTAGCAGCTGGATGGACGCCGATACAGCGGTTTCAACGACTAACCGTCGGTTACTGTCGTCACTGTCGACGACAGACGCCTCCACACGGTTAAACAGTTGGTATTAGTTTAAGGCTGAGCCTCATATTTTCCAAGCAAAGACACAAATTGTGTCTTGAATCCGGAACGGAGTGAGAACTCCTGTCTCTCTCGTCATCACCCGTAACATCACGACAACCTCTGGGGTGTCCTCGACCAATCACAGCTGCCCGGTCATTTCATTGAGTTTCACTGACTTTCGTGGACAGAGTGGACACGGGGTACAAAGATGCAGCTCAGCAGATAACATGAAGATAAGGCGCGGCTGTGTGGAGGTGCATCGTCGGCTGGAAGGCTCTCAGTGTCCCGCTGTTCGTCCAACGGTTGACAGTAAGACAGACTGATGGTCAGGGTCCAGGCTCGGCTCTGCTCTGAAGGTTGGTTTGGAGAGTTCGACTTTTTAAATAACCTTAATGTCACGTCACGACGTCCGTGATGATATCAAATGCTACATTAGCCTTGGTTCACACTGGGCTTTAACCAGTGAGATTCATTTACACAGAGATTGTTGTTGATTAGGTCTGTACGATAAAACCGGCCGATATTATGATATACTTATATATAACAACTGCAGGATTGTTTCAGTCATTGTAAGAATGGGTATAAGTTGCTGGAATCGCGCTGTTTACGAGACGTTTTCCTCAGTTTGAGTGTCTGCGCTCAGTGATGTCGGAAATTGAAACTTTGCGTTCGAACCAAATCGCTGAAAGTTGATGCAGTGATGCATTCTTGATGATGTTTGTATAAAAAGCCGACAGTCACGTGACCATTTCATTTTCGAGGTGGTTTTGGGCAGCAGATCAATTTTCTTTACATCAATTTGTAAATTATCTTCGGGTACACGTGAACAAGGTATCGTAAAAAAATGTTCATCTCGCAAACGACAAAGCCTGAGCTAATTTCTTGTTTTTGCAAGTTTTATGTCTGCGTTAAAATGAATGTAGTCAGTTAATAAACAAATGAACGAATGAATAAATATAAAGTATTAAAAAATCACAAGAGAAAAAGCCTGAACTCTGGTTGGGTAGCAGAAAGTTATAGCCGTCTGTCCGTTAACTGGGAGAGGAGATTTAAAGGTAGGAAAAAACTTCAGTCTTCAATACTGCAGTCAAATCTCTAGTTTTTTTTTTCATTGATCAGGAAGTTGACAGAACGAGAACCTCTTCTTCAACTGGTCAGCGACCATGGCTCCACATCCTGTGGTCCAGGCCATCATCGACCTCTCTGCAGGAGCTGTAGGTAAATACCGTCACTGACCCCGCCCCCCGACCAGCCCGGCCCACTAAGACTTCCTGTGCACCTTATGTTGCAGCTCAGACTGATACTAACTGTTGTTTCTGCCTTTGTCCAGGGGGGGCAGCGTGTGTCTTCAGCGGTCAGCCTCTGGACACGGCCAAGGTCAAGATGCAGACTTTTCCCACTATGTACCGTGGATTCGTCGACTGCATCGTCTCCACCTACAGACAAGTGGGTCTCCGCGGTCTGTACCAGGGGACGTCGCCGGCCCTCATGGCCAACATCGCCGAGAACTCCGTGCTCTTCATGAGCTACGGCTTCTGTCAGCAGGTGATCCGCCTCGCCGCCGGGCTGGAGCGAGACGCCGCCCTGACGTGAGTTCATGTCTCTGTCAAATGACAACAATGAGTGGGTTTTTTTTTTTTTTTTTTTGGACGTTGATCTGAACTAAACTCAACGATCTACTAGGACTTCCCCAGGTGAAAATCCTTTCTTGTGTTTGTGCTCAGTGATATGCAGAAGGCCTGTGCTGGATCCGTGGCCTCCATCTTCTCCTCCCTGGTCCTCTGTCCCACTGAACTGGTCAAGTGTCGACTCCAGGCCATGTATGAGATGGAGACGTCTGGGAAAATCTCCAAGAGTCAGAAGTGAGTTGGTCTGGTATGAATCCACAGATGAGGTTTTTACTCCGCCCTCCTGTGGCCAACATAGGAACTGCAGTCAGTCTGACTTCTGTGATGTTCTGTGGAACCAGAGAGTTCTTCTCCTTCTTCTTGTCTCATGACCTCTGACTGGAGATGATTCAAGTAAATTAATCATCTCTAATGACCTCTGCTCTGTCCACAGCACAGTGTGGTCGGTGGTGAAGTCCATCATGAAGAACGAAGGTCCTCAGGGCTTCTTCCAGGGTCTGACCACCACCATCGCCAGAGAAGTCCCCGGATACTTCTGCTTCTTTGGAGCCTACGAACTTTCCCGCACAACCTTCGCAGATTATATGAAGTGCGACAAGGACGACATAGGTATGAACGCATGACGCCCCCTGCTGGAGATATTTAGTGAAAATTGATAAAAACTCAAGGATTATGTTGATTTTGTCACGACCTGAGGTTGTGTTTCTTCTGCTCTTGTGTCTGGACTTGTCCTCCACATGTTGGTGCCGTCCTCTCATTGGTTTGTTGTTGACTCTGGAAGGCGTGGCTCCCATCATGTTCAGTGGGGGCTTCGGGGGGGCCTGTCTGTGGCTCATAGTCTACCCCATGGACTGTGTCAAGTCCAGGATCCAGGTCATGTCCATGACTGGGAAACAGGCGGGGTTTTTTAAAACCTTCATGAGCATCGCTCGAGGCGAAGGTAGGAGAACCAGGAAGATCAGCTCCGTCTCAGAGATGGGACATTTTCTTCTCTCAAAACAGACGCCGTCCTTGACACCTTCCTGCTGTTCTTGTGTTCAGGTGTGAGGGCGCTGTACTCGGGTCTCACCCCCACCATGGTCCGTACCTTCCCTGCCAACGGAGCCCTGTTCCTGGGCTACGAGGCGAGCCGTAAACTGATGATGAAACACTTCGACTCCTAAAATGATGACGGAGAACTGGAACCGGTTCCACTCAGCTCAACATGGGGGGCCTTCAGGGGTGTAGTTGTCCTGGGGAAGGTGACCCACACTCCTGTTTGGACTTTAAAGTTTTTAAATGTTTTTAGATCCTTGTTCTTAACACTCCACAGATACTTGAGAACCTGAGAACCTCCTTTAGAACAGTATTATAACACTCCGCTGTAGGTGCACACGAACTTCCTTCTACCTCAACACAGTGGTGTCCTCACAGACGTACTTCTTTCTGACACTCCATGTCTGTAGAGGAACCAGGTGAAGATGTTCTCCACAAAATTACATTTTCCAGCCCAGGAAAAGCTTTGGAAAAATCCTGGAATTATATTTAACATTGAATCAATTCACCAAATAAAATCCATGTCATAATAATATTTAAATCACCAGAGGTTTTCATGGAAAATCACTAGTTAAAAAGTGTCATGAATTGAAAGACTTTAATGTCGCAGTTTCAGTTCATTCCTGAAGGTTTGATTCAAATCTTTGTGTTTTATTTCTTGTTCAATAATCTGGAAAATTCTACAGAAAACCTTCACTTTTAGTTTATATTTTAGATTAGACTGAATTTGCAGAGAGATTATTAACAAGTGTCATTTCAACAAGTGTCTGGTTCATAACCTTTGATTAAGGCAACACTCATGCACATGTGGGAATTAAAGAAAAATGCCAAAATCTCTGTTGCCATGGTAACACTCCTGTTGTCATCAGTGTTACTCCACGTTGTAACATTTGAACTCAATAAAATGTTGTGTAGAAGGAGGTTTTGTTTTTTCTCTGGTCATTGTCACAGTGATGTCAGTGGAAACAACAGAGTTTATCTTTGAAAAACTTTATTTAAAATTGAACAACGGCAGCTTCTCACCATCAACAGATAAAAAAGGGAATTAACAGAAACATCATCATATACACACTCCACCGGGCGGACTTCAGCTTTGTCCACATTCTGGCCCGGGGACCTTTATGTGGCTCTGCCACAAATATGATTTTTAAAAAAGTAGCTTTAATCTGTCGTGTTTTTTTTTTTGTTGGTCAAACCCATTAATACACTATGGTTTAGTTAATTTTAGAATCATTGCAACAATCACCACAAAGCAATTATTTGGTCCCAAACAAAGTAAACATTTAACCAGGTCTAATAGTCTGTTCATTTCTTTGAAAAGCCATATGCCTTAATGTAGTCATTTTTTATGCAGTGCAGCAGTACGCCTCTTGGAGGCGCTGTTGGTCCCATCGGATTATATTTATTTTTGTATCTAATAATTTATGCACTTTCACTCGGAGTCTTGGTGTTGGATATTTAAGACAGGTGCAGACTTCCTCCAGCAGGGTGCGCCACCGGGCCGTCGAGGAGATCACAGCGGCTGTGAGTGGAAACAGAAAGATGTTAGAGCTCAGTTTTTCCTGGCGGTGGTTCGAGCTGCAGACGCCGCCCTCCATCCCTCCCTCCTCCCTGTCTCCCTCTCTGCCTCCCTCCCTGTCTCACCCCTTGGTCCCGGCAGGTGCCGCACAGACAGCCCACCAGACCGTTGATCATCTGGATGGCGCAGAGGATCAGCTGCAGGCAGCTGGTGGCCAGCAGGGTGGCGAAGAGGCCGATGTGGAACTGAACGATGTTCTTGGGCTCCACGCAGGCTGACCACCAGGTGTCGTCGGTGAGATATTTTTGATCTCTGAAGGTTTCAAACGAGAAATATTTAACCAAGAAGCAGCTTTTCTCTTCATGTGTTGATGTATTTCTATAGAGTTTGACATATTTGTCCACGTGTCTGTGTTTCTGTCCCAGCGTCGGTTGTTTACCCGTCTTTGAAGGGTGTGGTCCAGAAGAGCACGGCCTTACACATAGGTCCGTTCTTCAGGGCCAACACCGACACGATGAAGCTGTACAGGGCCCCGGCCACGCCCACCGCCGCGAAGACGATCGACAGCAACATCTGAGGAGCAAAGGACAAAGGACAGGATCAGGTCAGCTGCTCCAACCTTCTGACACCTCCTACAACCACTCCTCCTCCTCCTCCTCTTCCTCCTCCCTCCACTCCTTCATCACTGTTTTAAATGGTGGTCAGATCAGTGTAGAGACATGACGTTACTGCCAGGGGGCGTCAGAAAAGGACAACAAACTACGGCTTTTTAAAAAAAAAAGAATCCAACACTTGTTTCTTGGGCAAGTTTCAGCGTTGGACTGATGTCAACGTTAGTTATTGCTGTGTGTGTGTGTGTGTGTGTGTGTGTGTGTGTGTGTGTGTGTGTGTGTGT
>JAFBJS010057684.1:0-22078 GCA_016785265.1 Paraplagusia blochii
CAATAAAACCATGCAAAATGGTATAAATATATTTTAAATTTTTTTAAAGAAATTAAAGAAAGAGTGGTCTAATAATTTTTCCATGACTGTATGTATATATATATATATATATATATATAGTATATATTGGCTGCTGCTCTGTGTTGAGAAGTTGAGGAGGAAAAGAGTCTTTTTTTTTGGCTATAGAGAGTAATTATGGATTTAATTAATATCAATGTCCAACAAAAGAGCAGCCAAAATAACGACTCCAAATCTCATTAATGTCGTCATTATTCTTAAATGCTGTTATTATAGCGAAAGTCATCGGGATTCGTTTCAGAGATTATCCGGTTGGTGCATAATTCATATATTTAAAACAGAATTGAACATTTTGAGCAGTGAAATGTCGCAGTCATTTTCAGTCTCAACCTTCATTATTCCAATGGCTGCTCACTCACAGCTGTGGCAGGTGGCTCCCCTGTAGCCGCTGTCGGAGCAGTTACAGTAGAAAGTGCTCCAGGACTGAGAACATCTGCCTCCATGTTCACAGTGACTTGGAGAACACCTGAGAGAAGAGTGGGAGAAAGAGGAGAAATTCCATGGATATCATTATGGAAAAGATTTTTTTTTTTTCTACAACCAAATAGATGACATTTTGTGTTGTGGACTTTCCACTCTCTTCACCTCGGTTCTTCTTTCAAGCCCATAACACCTCACATATTTTTTCTGTCCAGTCACTCGAAACTTTTGCTGTACAACATGTGGATTCTCATATTTTTTTTTTCTTTTCTTTTTTTTTACATTTCGCTGTGGGTCTTGATACACAACTACCATTATAGGAGAGCGATCAGTCTATAAGTCTGTTTTCAAGTCTCTGTACATTTCTGTGGATTCTAGTTTTTTCACTCAGTGTCACTGTTGCACTTCAGGTCTAAAACCGTTATGTATGATTATGGGATTTCATCGGTTTTTCCATTTCCTCTCCTGTGCTCCTTGTTCGTCTGACACGGCGTTCTTTCCTGTTCCCTAGTTTGTACCTTGTCTTGTTTCCACTCTGTCCTTGTCTCCATTATTGCCTCTGTCTCCCTAATGTGTTCATTTGTTGCACTTTTGTCCACTCTCCTTGGGTAAACAACCCCGTCTTCGCCTGCGCTGCTGTCAGGTTGTGTGTGATGCCAGCGTCTTCTGTTCATTTGGTTCCTGCCTGCGGCAGATTCAGCAGCACAGAGACAAAGTCAAGTGGGAAGATCTCAGATCAGTGGTGATGTCACCAAGTCGGCTCAAAGTCAAGGATGCTTGTTTTAAAGGAAGACAATCGTCTTGGTCCTCGTCTGTATGGAGCAGTGTTTAAATGGAAGTGACTGCAGGTTTTGACGATGAACGAATTCCGTTTGCAAAAGGATCCTCCGTGCTAAGAAAACACTACAGGCATTTTAATAAATACTCTGTGAAAATGACTCACACAGCGGAGTCTCCCTCTTCACTGTGTGAGGATGAAACAATCAGGTGAACAACAGGCCCCGACAAACTGACATCATTCACTATAAACTGAATTAAATGAATATTCACCACCGCATTTTTCATACTCAACATTTAACTACTCAGAAAGTCCCTGTCTTTTGATTTGTCTTTAACTTATTTTTTTTAATATTATAACTCTAATGCAATCAGAGATATTTTGACCTGCAGCAGGGTTGTCCAACGTATGACATGCGGGCCAAAACTGACCCCGCAGGTGTTCAGTACGGTTACTGAATTTTGTAAATCAAAGAAATACACTTCATGTTGTGGATATAACAGATCAAAAACATACAAAATTCTTCTTCTTTCTGTCTTTTTCAGGGGTTGCCACAGCGAGTCAACATTGTCCACCTCCCCCTGTCCTCTGTATCCTCAACTCTAACTCCAACTACCTCCATGTCTTCCATCACTGCATCCATCAATCTCCTCTTTGTCTCCTACCTGGTAGCTCCATCTCTAAGACCAACATATCCACTGTCCGTCCTCTGAACATGTCCAAACCATCTCAATCTGTCTTCTCTAGCTTTTTCTCCAAACCTTCCTGTCTGTGTTGTCCCTCTAATCACCTCATTCCTGNNNNCTCTCCTAAAGAGAATCTCAGCATCTTTAACTCCTCCACCTCCAGCTCTGTCTCCTGTCTTCTACCTATTCCTAGTTTCTCTAATCCATCCATCATTGCTGGTCTCACCACTGCTGAAAGACCCAGGGTTTTTTTTTCTTGTTCCTTGCTCTTCAGTGGTTGCCACAGTGAATCATCTCCCCCTGTCCTCCATGTTCTACTCTACCGCCAACTACCTCCATCTCCTCCATCACTGCATCCATCATTCTCCTATTTGTCTCCTCCCTGGTGGCTCCATCTCTAGGATCATTCTTCTACCAATGTCTCCACTGTCCCTCCTCTGAACATGTCCAAACCATCTCAATCTGTCTTCTCTAGCTTTTTCTCCAAACCTTCCTGTCTGTGTTGTCCCTCTAATCACCTCATTCCTGTCCAATCTTGTCCAACCTTGTCTCTCCTAAAGAGAACCTCAGCATCTTTAACTCCTCTACCTCCAGCTCTGTCTCCTGTCTTCTACCTATTCCTAGTATCTTCAATCCATCCATCATGGCTGGTCTCATAGAATTTGGACATTTGGCAAAAGTTAATTTTGGACATCCCTAGTTAGGTTGTTTTCCGTCAGTGAGTTTGACAGACCGAGGACTATCAGAAAAACGATATATTTGAAAATATGACGATAACAATAACCACCATCACCATCACCATCACATCAAGACGATAATGACAGCAGTTGAACTCTGATTATATTATGGCTGCAGGCTCTACAGTTAGGGTCTGATCTGGCAATAAAAAAAGAAAAATAATCATAACTGTATCTGAAAATTAGGAAAAGGCAACAGAGTTTATACAAGTACTAGACCCTGCAAATCCACAAATCCACAGCGGAGGAGGTTGGAGCTTCATTTGTGCTGCTATTAGAGGTGAGACGGCTGTGGTTAGGAAGCTGTAATGTTTAACAGTCAGTTACAAAACAGCTTAATTTACTGCACATAAAGTTGGGAGTGAGTGTGATTCAGCCAGCTGTGAGCTATTTTGTAATTTCTGTAACAGTGGAAAAAAAAAAAAAAAAAAAACCAACATTTATGTGGTATGTACCTGTCTCTTATACACATCTAGATGTGTATAAGAGACAGGGATTATGATACACTGAACAGAAGTGAACCACAGCTGTAATGCTAAAATGATAGCCAGCCTCTTGCCAATAGGTGACAGCAACGTACACAGCTGTCTCTTATACACATCTGCTGAGACGGAAGACGGAGCAAAGAAGAGTTCCTTCCAGTACGTTCTGTGCGCCTCCACCTCCCCAGCCGTCAAACATCAGGAGGAGACGCTGACTTACCTGAACCAAGGTAGCCTTCAGTCCTGCTGCTGTTAGCTCCTCTGACTCACTGCAGCCCCCTACAGGCTGTTCACTTTCAGAGTCCACAGTCTGACCTGAGACATGTCTGTAGCTCGAGTGACTGACCCAGTTCTGATCTACAGCTGTGTTCTGAGTGACTCGTTTCTGGTAGAAAACTCATGACTGTGTTGATCCTGAGGTTCTGACATGTTTTGTGTTCTATTGTCTCCCTGTCTCTTATACACATCTAGATGTGTATAAGAGACAGCCTCATTCCTGTCCAATCTTGTCCAACCTTGTCTCTCCTAAAGAGAACCTCAGCATCTTTAACTCCTCTACCTCCAGCTCTGTCTCCTGTCTTCTACCTATTCCTAGTATCTTCAATCCATCCATCATGGCTGGTCTCATAGAATTTGGACATTTGGCAAAAGTTAATTTTGGACATCCCTAGTTAGGTTGTTTTCCGCCAGTGAGTTTGACAGACCTGGTTTATTGAGGACAATCAGAAAAACGATATATTTGAAAATATGACAATAACAATAACCACCATCACCATCACCATCACATCAAGACGATAATGACAGCAGTTGAACTCTGATTATATTATGGCTGCAGGCTCTACAGTTACGGCCTGATCTGGCAATAAAAAAAGAAAAATAATCATAACTGTATCTGAAAATTAGGAAAAGGCAACAGAGTTTATACAAGTACTAGACCCTGCAAATCCACAAATCCACAGTGGAGGAGGTTGGAGCTTCATTTGTGCTGCTATTAGAGGTGAGACGGCTGTGGTTAGGAAGCTGTAATGTTTAACAGTCAGTTACAAAACAGCTTAATTTACTGCACATAAAGTTGGGAGTGAGTGTGATTCAGCCAGCTGTGAGCTATTTTGTAATTTCTGTAACAGTGGAAAAAAAAAAAAAAAAAATAGACCAACATTCAGCTGCGAGAGGCATTATTTTGCCCGGCACGCTGCTACGGAAATGCAGGATTCAGTCACGTTTAGACCAGATTATAATTGGACTTTCACGCAGTGAGCAAAAAGTAGAATAAATGTGTTTACAAAAAAAAAAAAAAAACACAAAAGAAAAGGCTTTAACATGGAAGCAGAGTCCTTATACCACAGGTACCGTCTGTAGGTTAAATTACAGAAGCTCACAGTGGGAAACTAAAAGGTTTTTCTTCACTCATTGTAAATTGTTTATTTTCATATAATTGTTGCTTCAATTTCACATTCATTTTAAACAATAAAATGAGCAGTTAACAAATACAACACCCAAATTATTGAAGTTTATGAGACAAAATGTGAGAAAAAGATGAAGAATCCAGAGTTTTTTTTTTTTTAAAGAAATAAGTTAATTTGCTGCAAAGCAGAAAAGAAGATGAAATCAGGGTTGGTTGCTGATGAGCGCAGCATCAGTCTGTTCCAGGCTGTAAATGGACGTCAACTGTGGACAGTGAACTAATTAAATAAGGTCAATCAACTGGAGCTGAGAGGTAATTCAGACTCATCTCATTTAAACAGAGCGAATCAGTCTGTCAGTCATGAATAGAGATTAGAAGTTAGATCAACGCAACAGGAAGTACAGCACACAAGTAAAGACTTTTTGTGCTTTTTTTTTTCAAAATTAATATTGTTCCTTGATGTCAAATTAAATGTTAGATCGCAAGATTTAAATGGAAGACAAAATGTTTGAATTTTTTACACACAAAAGAAGAAAAAAATAAATTAAATGGTGTAAGCCAGGACAAACTTGCAGCCTGACTGATTATGTCTGAGTCACTGGGGGCCACTGTCCCCGCCTTTATTTCGCCAAATGGCCGTATTAGCGGTTAATGTTAAATACAGAAGAAAAAAAGGCGAAAATTTCCCACACAACAAAAAATCCCACAAAACCATTTTTTTAGCACTGACTTGCAGTAGAATCCGTCTATAAATCTTGCGGCCCGTGCTAACCTCCAACTTTCACATCAAGGTGGGGGCCATAAAAATTTGCTTGACGGGCCACAAATGGCCCACAGGCCTCAAGTTTGAGACCCCTAGTCTACAGTCAGGGAGGAGCGGGAGAACGAAGGCAATCTTAACACATTTTTTTTTCTAATAAATAACATATCCATATAAGTTTTCAATAATAAACCTGGAATTTTCTGGAAAGTTCCTTTGTTTACACTGATTTGAAGTAAACACATTTGTTTCTGGAATATTCTTGGATAAATAGGAAAAAAAAAATCATACTCCTCCTCATCTTTCTTTGACGTCTACAAATAATTTTTTATCCAAAAACAATTTCAATAATCGTGGTTTATGCGTAAACATCAACAACAAGCAGGTCAACATTTTAATATTCAAGGCCAAAACCATTTTGCCGCCTGTCAGTATCCTGTATTCAGCAGCCGCTGCCCAATGTCACACAATAATAAGCACAAAGCAACGCAACACAATTGTATCTGTGAAGTCGTTATTGAAAGAACAAAACTATTGATCTGTGATTGGCTGCATCACTAGCCGTGGGTGGAGAAACAAAAGTAAAACTAAAGCAGATTTTTCACCTTGTACTGATGGTAAGCAATAAAAACACGGTTAAATTTGATGAAAATTAAAAATACAGCCTTAACTGCTGAACCGACCGCTGCTCCCCCGGGGGCCTCTTCAGCCCCCAGGCAGCTTTTCACTTTTTATTTTTATTGATTGAGTTCCTGCATCAGGATAAACTTTATACAACCTAATTATTTTCTTTATTTGTCCTTTTTATTCATTCACAGCTTATTCCATTTGTCGAGTCCACATGCACACAAGACCAGGCCTTGAACCATCAACCTGTTGAAAATGATTTATTTTCTTTTATTAAAAAAAAAAAATAAAAAAATACTATTGAAACACAAAATTACAAAAGAAAAAAAAAATCCACTCTACAACAACTAAATGTGTGATTTTCCTTTCTAGTCATAAAACACAGTCAGTTGCTGCTGACAGAAATCCAGGACGGAGAAAATCACGTTATAATTTGTGTTGATTTTAATAAACCGGAGCTAAACTCCCATCATGGAGAATAAACAGCTTCTACATTTTAACTAGAAAAATCAGATAAAGAAACAACATCATCCCTTCTCAGGTTCTCGCACTCTCATTAAGCCTTTTCATTTCGACTAAATGAGTTTCCGCGCTGAGACCCAGCCAGCAACATTAGCAAACTTCTTCATTTCAAGTTCTCCGAAACTCCAGCGTAGAGGAGAAACCCCTCCTCCACCACCACCACCACCACCACCACCAGCAGCAGCAGCAGCAGTGGAGCATCTTAACAACAAAAATGATCTCAGCCCCCCCCCCAGTGGTGTGGGACTTTAGAGTCGTATGCAGATTCAGAGCAAATTGCAGAAGAAACCAGCGTGTAAAACTCAACTCCGCCTGATTTCCTCTGTGTATGAACAACAGGACAAACACTTTTCTCTCCAGCTCCGGTCTTGGAGCAGCAGCCTCTTGTTTAGTCACTACTTTATCTTCATTGTAAGAGTAGACAAGACGAGCAGGGAGACAAATGCTTGTGCACGCACCACTTTGCCAATCCACTTTATTCTCACTCTCCCTGTGCGTTTCTGCAAAGGTTAGGGAAACTTTTCTTGGCAGGAATATCCTGCAGCCACATTTGCGGAGCTCTTTCCAGCAGCATTAAAAGAGTTTTCTATCATTCTGTCAGCATCCAGTTTGTTGTTGGCAGCCTGTTGCCACTTTAGAACAAAGAGACCAAGACAACGGCCCAGGTCAGAGGGTGAGCCTTGATGCACTGTAACTTTTCCAAGGACTTAAAGTTCCCTAAACACTTTGTCCTCCACAAATCCTGGAGGAGTCGGAGCTTAACAAACGATTTTCAATGCAATGTGACAGTGCACTGCACCCAGCTCAGATCACAGGAGCCCAGGATTAAGGCAGAATGGGAACTTTGTAGCTTATCTTAAAGTTTGTAGTGCACTGTGACAGTGTCCTTCAGCCTGTCCTGGATCACAGGCCCCGCGTCCAATCTCTTTAGTTTTTCTTTTTTTTTTCTGCTTGTGGCCAGAGCAGCGCAGCTGGAGCCCTCGCCCTGACTGAGAGGTATCACCAGACAGGTGGACCAGGATGTTCTTCAAAGAAAGAAAGATATATTTTTTTTCCTATCTTTTCTGATTGCTGTGCAGCCAGATAAGCTGTCACATCACAGACAAGCACACAATCACAGACACAGACAGATGGAGGCTGCGAGACGGACAGAGATGGACAAAGGGAGGGAGAGACAGAGAGAGAGAGAGAGAGAGAGAGAGGTGTGGGTGATATAAGATCTGAGAGAACGAGCGAGAGAGAGTTTTTCTAGGTGTGTGTCCGTGCTTTGACAAGGTTGTTATTAAGTGGTGAAGAATCAGACAGAACTAAAGGGGTCAGAAACACAGCTGTCGTTCTTTATGTCTGTCTCACCTTTGAACACAAACACACAAACCGACAGTGGGAGAATACAGTGGTGGGCCTTCAAGGCCAGCAAAGCCTTCTCTGAAAAACACATTTATACATAAATGCTTTATAGAAGTTTGTATTATTATCAATATTATTTTAAAATATAAAAATAGTTTTTACATTTAAAGTTGGATAAAAACTTCTTATCCAATCATATATCATGTTGCGTGTATTGTCAGGTTCCATGAAATTAGCCAGAGCCTCTAAACTCAAAAGTGAAGGCTCTGCTCGGCGTAAGTGAATGGACACAGCCCATTGAGTTGACAGCACTCGGACCAATCATCTCGCCAGACTGCAACCTCAGGGCCTTCTAGAAGGCTCTACGTAAAAGACAACATGTACAGTATATGTTCTGTGATTTAATAAGCTCTCAAGGGAGTTTGACAACTTGCTTGATTTTCCTTGACAGAAAACAGAACTGATTATAATGTTATATAATGTTTCTACTGATCAAAAATCTGCCTTTAGCCTCCGTGTCCATCGAAAAAGACTTGCTGATGGATCTGAAATGCAAAAATAAATAGTTTGACAGAGCGACCGGCACAGATAAATGTCAAAAAAACTAAGGATGATTGGTTTTAAATGCTCTGGAAATTAACTTTTGCTTGATAAGCCTATATTAAAGGCAATATAATGTATATGTGTGAAATCTCCTGGTGTCGTACTGATGGTAGAAAAAAGTGTTTGTAAATCGTTTTAAGTGGGTATTGCTAACAAGCTGCTACACATGGGAAAAATGGGCTCAGTATCACGCTATTTCGTGATAAGTTTTACTTTATTTTGTGACGCCACTTTAAGAGAGTGGGACTCGTTCTTTCTTCCGTGTTACGTTCTGTCGTGTAGTTAGGAAAGACGCACACTCAATCAGCATGGGTTTATGCAGAAGCTTTACAAAGCGTAAACGGTCTCTCCCAGTAAACCTACCATGCAGTGCATTGTGGGTAATGTGGTTTATCCGGATAACACATAACAAGACATTCGGTACAACCCCTGTCCTGTAACAAGCCATATCCTACCACGTGGACTTACGTTTAACATTTAATCCATCATGCAAATCTCGTAAAGCATCACGGACTTATGTAAAAATTTATCCAAAAAAAACGTAAAATTTATCACAAAAAATGTAAAAATTATCACAAAAAACGTAAAATTTATCACAAAATAACAGAATTTATCACAAAATAACGTGATAATATCACAAAATTACGTGATACTGAGCCCAGTGTGGAAGCAATACTGTACTTTCATAGTAAAACATGTTAAAATACTGTTTTTTTTTGTAAAAAAAAAAAATTGTTTTTGTTTGTTTTTATCTTCCACACCTTAAAGACCGGTCAGTGAAAAAGTCGGACATTTATCTGGTCTGTGGCACAAAAATCGTTGGACTCTAGACTGATCCATTCCATTAACCAGTTCATGACATGAGCTTCTACAAAACAGAACGCAGGTTAGTTACATTTTGCAAAACTATCAGATTATGGTAGTTTTTGAATTTTACTCTCGACCCATGAATACCAACAGTAAAGGAATCCACACAGACTACAGACAGCTTCTCTGCTCAGGCAACATTCTTCGGTTGTTGTCCGTGTCAATCAGACGTCAAACATTTGACAGCCTCCCATGACGGTCAATATGGCTGTAGCTCTTCTTACTCCAAAATAAATGAAATAACACGACAGTTTGGACGTGATAGGTTTGACATCCATCACTTCTTTATTGAACCCTCTTTCCTGGAGGTTTGATGATGTAAAATGAAAGGAAAGGTTTAAATAAAGACATACGTCTCACTTTCTCTGTTTTCATTTTACAACCTGAAAACAAGGACGGTTTTAAAACTCTCTTCCCGTGTGGCGCTGACTAAAGCACTTCTCTACAGACTCCATTAGTCTCCCAGCCTGACTGTATAAATGCAGTGTGTGTAGTTTATTAAATAGGCAGTTTTATATTTATTCTTTGATTTTTATATCTCTCTGTTGCCTTCAGCGAGAGGGATTTTTTTTTTTTTCAAACCCTATTCTTGAGAAAACAAAATCTGCAGATACATAATCACTCCAGTTACCTCAGGGAAGATGAAGGTTTGAGCTGAAGACGAGATCCATTGTGTGGAGAAGCAGCTGGGAATTAAAAACTGTTCCTGAGTCAAATAGAAATCTCACCCTGATCTCCTCAGATGGAACTTTATAAAATAACACTTTTCTCCTGCAGCCATTTAATCACACAGTCATGTCACACTTACGGCATCAACTGTATCTCTTCACCTCTTCTTTCATCTTTACTGCAGTATCTATCAATATCTATCTGAATCAGGGGTCTCAAACCTGCGGCCCGTGGGCCTATTGTGGCCTGTGGAGCGATATTTTGTGGCCCCCCACCTTGATGTGAAAGTTTATCACATTGCTTCGAGTATTGATTGTACTACCATTCTGTGTATTGTCCTTACACTGTATTACTCAGCTTTAAGTACCCTTTGCAATATTATACTGTTTACTGTACTTTACACAGTATTTTACACTTTATCTCAAGTATTCATCGTACTATTATACTGTATACTGCACTTTACACTTCATCACTTTGTTTCATGTACACGTTGCACTAGTATACTGTTTACTGTACTTTACACAGTATTTCACACTGTATCACTTTGAGTATTCAATGTACTATTATACTGAATGTTGTACTTTACACCATATTACTTTGTTTCAAGTATCCATTGCACTATCATACTGTTTACTGTATTTGACACAGTATCTTACACAGTATCTTACACTGTATCACTTTATCTCAAGTATTCATCGTACTATTACACTGTATACTGCACTTTACACTTCATAATTTTGTTTAAGTACATGTTGCACTATTATACTGTTTATTGTAGTTTACTGTAGTATTTCACACTGTATCACTTTGAGTATTAATTGAACTATTATATTGAATGTTGTACTTTACACCATAATACTCTATTTCAAGTACCCATTGCACTATCATACTGTTTACTGTATTTTACACAGTATCTTAAACTGTATCAATTTATCTCAAGTATTCATTGTATTATTACACTGTATACTGCACTTTACACTATATCACTTTGTTTCAAGTACACATTGCACTTTTATACTGTACACTGTATTTACACAGATTCAGCTTCTGCATAGTACTACAATGTGTGGCATTGTTAATGAGGTACTAACTCATTGACTCAGCGCTTGTAAACACCTTCCGTATTGTATTGTCGTATTGTAGTGTATTTTGCATTGCTTTTGCACCGTGGTTCATAGAGGACGGCAATTTCATTGTGCCATATGTCCTGTATATATGGTATATATGACAATAAAGTTGACTTTGACTTTGAAAGATTTATGGAAGGATTCTACTGCAAGTCAATGCTATAGTAATGATTTTGTTGGATGAACTCAGTGGTAGAAACTGCTGTGGATCAATGTGAGTATTACGAGTGTTGAATTACAGTGGAAAACTGATTTTTTATTAAATTTTCTTCTTTTTTTCTTCTATATTAAACATTAATTGCTAATGCGGCCCTGTTTGAGTTTGAGACCGCTGATCTAAATAACGAAAAAGGGAATAATGTAGTTCTTCAAATTGGCTCATTAAATGTCTATAGAATATTTGATATTAATTACCATTCTGTTGAAAATATAAAACTTTCCCTCAAAGCTAATACTATAGTTCTGGTCTTCAGAAATAAGTCCCTCAGAGACATGAAGCCAGCTTTGGTTGAGCTTTGTTTTTTTTTTTTTCTTTCTTTTCAACCCCCTGTGCGGTCTGCTGGAGGAGTTGTGAGAGTTGTTAGAGGAGTTCTTTAACTACTGGTCAATAACAATGTCTGTGTTGGGAATCAAGGAGTGGACTCAGGTGTCGCAGGACATCGAGTCCTCCTGACGCCTCCTCCTGGGAATGTTCTGGGCACGTTCATCAGGGAGGAGACCCCAGGGAGACCCAAGGACATGCACCAATGATCACACCTCCCACGTCGACTTTGGCATTTCCCAAAGGAGTGTTTGGAAGTGGCTGGAGACAGGATTGGGCACAGACCCCAAGAGAAATGACGAGAAATAGGGGGAAAAGACGGACGCAGTGAAAGAACTAAAAAAAAAAAAAAACGTCGATTGGATGAATTGCGGCTAAATCCAATTAAAAGACTGAAATTGCACATTAACAAACTGAAATATGTGTTATTTTTATACTGTCAAAGAAAACTTTCCTAATTTCCAAATGGAGTTTGTTTGTAATGAAGAACCCCCTCCCTCCGTCCCTTCTCCTCCTCCTGGATAATTAAAGTTGTTCTGATCCAGATAATGGTAATTAATCTTGATTAATCCACAGCTACCAAGATTAAAAACGTTAATCATCTGACAACCCTGAAACGTACTTATTAAATCTCTAAATAAAGCTGAGGATTTATTTTACATCTTTTCGGGAGAATATTCTGTTTGACGTCGCTGCTCTTTACTCAGTATCATCAACTTCTCTCTGGGTGAGTGCGCTCTGTGCTGCAACCTGCTTCTGAGAACACAGTGTGTGACTGTTTCAAGAGCTGCTGAAAAATACAGGAGCTTAAAGATTTAAAGGAATCAGTTATATTGGCTCCACAGGCGGGACTCCAGACTCAGCGCGTTCAATTTAAAAGTGAGTGGGACGACGCAACAGATGCAGAGGCGTCACAGAGTCTGACCAAACCCTGATTAGTGTGGACACGAATAAATACTTGAAAAGGTTCTTCATTCACATTCACTGCAGTCACTGACTGAGAGTGGGATCCTCCCGCAGAGTCCTTCACAGATTCTCTTTCCAGTTTTTGGCTGCTTCTTGACTCTGACGCTCACTTTATTTGCCAGGTGTACTATTCTACCTGTAGGGGGCGCTGGGACTGACAATGGTCTGTTATCTCAGGTGCAACGTTGCCCGCCTGAGCAATCGCGCACTGCTCTCGTGTTCTCAGTGCACAGCAAATCTATGAAGTGCATAAATTAAAATCCAAGGTAATCCAAGCGTAAATAAAATGAACAAATAACAATTTGTTTTTTACCATATTGCAGTGTAACTCACTGACTGACATGAGACAACAAGGGGTACTTCAGTAAAATAATAACTAACACTGTCCAGCCAATGTAATGATGGGGTTTACACGTATTTACATATGTAGCCAATCAATGTCATTAACAGCGCTCTTAGTGCCGCTGTTTGGTAGGTTAGCATGTCGCTAACCAGCAGGCTGAGTGTAGAGCATAGACTGTAGAGAGAGATAAACGCGGATCAATGCTACGCTAACGAAACGAACGGGCAGTGGCACATCCACTTACAAAGCCAAAGTAAAAAAGAATTGCGGTTCTTTTAAGATGGAATTGCTGTCCGGGTATGTCCCAACAGAAGGACAAGGGGTGTTACTGGGTGATATCTTTCATTTCGAGTGAGAAAGGGCTGCTCTGCAAAACATGCCGCGAAGCTAAAAGTAACAAGCGAGTTTTCGGTGGGAAAAGTGTGGACTGAATGGACGTTGGACTACGTCAAGCGTCACATTCAGCAGAAAAGTCATTTGAATGCTGGTGGAGTTGTACGAAGACGCAACATGGGAGTGCGGACTTGTTGCTGTCATTTCATTCCTTTGACGCCAATAAACTTGTTCAATTTACCGGTCAGTCTACGTTCCTACTCTCACCTATGGTCATGAACTTTGGGTCATGACCGAAAGAACGCGATCCTGGATACAAGTGGCGGAAATGAGCTTTCTTCTCAAGGTGGTAGGGCGCTCCCTTAGAGATAAGGTGAGGAGCTCTGTCACCCGGGAGGAGCTCAGAGTAGAGCCATTGCTCCTTCCCATTGAAAGGAGTCAGTTGAGGTGGCTTGGGCATTTACATCGGATGCCTCCTGAACACCTCCCAAGGGTGGTGTTTGGGTCAAGTCCCACTGGAGACCCAGAGGAAGTCCTGGGAATGCCTCGGGATCCCCCCAGATGAGCTGGTTGTCTCGCTTCTTACATTTGGCAAAATGTTTTTACACCGGATGCCCTTCCTGACGCAACCCTCACCATTTATCCAGACTTGGAACCAGCACTTAAAAAAACACTGACTTGTGCCCCCTAGTGGTTGGGTAAAACAGCTTCTGATGTTAATGGACAGTTTTCTTGTCACATGTCCAGATGTGAATGGGAGTCGTTGTCACACCCGTCTAGAGAAGACTGCTCTGGTATTGAAGAGCTGTTAAAACTACAAACCATCCTACCTTGAGATCCAGTCCTAGGACATTTAGAAAGTTTTCTAGAAAGTTTAACTGTCTAGAGGAGTAGAACTACTAGAGTTGCCAGGAAATGATGAAGTTCCTCAGTTGAGGAATGAAACGTCTTTCAACTCCAAGAAGACGTCCAGTTGCTGAGAACTAAACCCTTTTGGTTGGCAGTTGGTGGATTTCAACTTGGAACCCTCTGGACTCAATTCCAGTTCCTTAACCACTAGGCCACCACTGCCCCAGATATCAGTCTGACTCTACATTTTCTCAAAACTGGAATTAAGAAATCTTCCATGAAGCATCTGATCAGACCTTAGGATTTTAGCTTATCTAACGTATCTCTCACAAACAAATGTCGTCCAGTCCAACACAGACCTGAACTCTCCATCACCTTGGTTGCTCCGATGATAAATAAACAAAATCAACGTTTATCTTCTTTGCTGGAGACTGACCTGTCAATGATGCCGCACATATCAATCTGCAGGTGGCCGTACTTTCCCAGCAGTCTTTGCTGCACCTCTATCAGGTCCACAGTTTGGTCGTCCATTGTTAGGAGACGCATGCAGCCCTGGAACACGGTGAAGGGGTTGGTGCAGTTCATGTCGCTCTGCTGAGGAGGACAACCTGAGGAGGAGGAGGAGAGAAGTCATGTTGTGAACAAGTGAAAAATGATAATGTCATGTATTATTGGTGGGAAAATGGACAAAAATGCACCAGACATTGTCTTATAAATATTCTACGAAGACACTTCTCTGATAAATAATCTCATATATAACTGCATCATGAGATAAAAAGCCTCCTTTTTGAATATTATATGAGATTTTCCAGGTCCGTTGTTATTGTTTTTGTTCATGTATAAAAAATGACTCTGGTTGGTGGTTATTCTCCTTAGGATTAAAGCAGCACCGCAGAGATGCTTTAATAATCATGGACTGAGAGAGAGAGAGACAGAGAGAGACAGAGAGAGAGGGAGAGCACCACATCCCTGCTTCCTTTCTGCCTCCCTGTTATTAGCGCTGAATATCTCCAAATGTAAAAGAAGGAGCTGTTAATTAATGTTACATGAAGTTAAATATATATCAGCGTCACCGCCGACAAGGGCGTAAGTTACACAGTTTAAGTCTCTTATCTCATACCCTTCAGATCCCGTCAAACCTGTGGAAGAAGATCAACGTACACTGTGATCAAGCCTGAATTTTTTGAATTTTTATCATGCGTCTCGTGCAGTGTAGATGCTTCTAGGACAAGTAATTATTTCACCTCCACAATCGCCTCCGGACGCCTTCACCATTGATTTTCTGTGTGAAAAATCAAACCTGTTTGCAATCCTGCCAATTCCCCCTGATTTCCCTCTCCAACAGGGAGACGACAGGGAGCAGCATAGCATAACTTTGTCTTTGTCTTCTTCTCAGCTTGTCCCTTTTTTTTTACAGGGGTTGCCACAGTGAGTCAACAATTTCCATCTCCCCCTGTCCTCTGTATCCTCAACTCTATCTCCAACTACCTCCATGTCCTCCCTTACTGCATCCATCAATCTCTTCTTTGTCTCCTACCTGGTAGGTCCATCTCTAGGATCATTCTTCTACCAATGTCTCCACTGTCCCTCCTCTGAACATGTCCAAACCATCTCAACCTGTCTTCTCTAGCTGTGTTGTCCCTCTAATCACCTCGTTCCTGATCCTGTCCATCCTTGTCTCTCCTAAAGAGAATCTCAGCATCTTTATCTCCTCCACCTCCAGCTCTGTCTCTTGTCTTCTACCTATTCCTAGTGTCTCTAATCCATCCATCATGGCTGGTCTCACCACTGTCCCTTCTGTTGCTTTTTCTCCAGTTGTTCCATCCTGACTCCACTCTATTCTTCTCCTCAGTCTCCTCCTCAGTCTCCACTGCTCTGAACAGTTGATCATCAGTATCTAAACTCCTCCACCTTCTCCACCTCTGCTCCTTGTAACCCCACCATTCCACTGTTCTTCCTCTCCTCCTCCCTTTCCTCCTCCTCATTCACATAAAGCAACAGAAACTGACAGACCAGACTGATAACGTCTGCAAAAACATTTCCCGGTCCATATCCGTCGTTGTCATTTTTGTCTTTTTTGTTTCTGTGCACAGAATGGCACAAATTGTCTGGGAAATTATTTTTTTGTTTGTTGAGCGTTATCTTGATGGTTTCTCAGAGAGAAACTGTGAGCATCTGCACATCTCCCACTCCTACTTCTTCCTCCTCCTCGTCAGTGGATAACAATGGTATTCTTGTTAGTTTTTATGTTTGTAACAAGTGTCAAAAATAAAGTTTTCTTGTAAAATTCTTCCTCCTCATCATCTTTATATAACATACAACATTACCATACATTTTGCAGACTCTTTTATGAAGTTCTGGTCACATGAGTCGGACGTGTTGAGTACAATTGTACAGTCTGTCAGTCAAATCGCACCTGATCGACTCTTTGTATTTTTTTTTATTTTTATTCAATTTTAAAGATATCTCTACAACAATCACTATCCCTTAAAATTGTTACTACTCTAGTAAAGTTTGCAAATACAAATACTTTAATTTAGAAACTTCACTTTGATTTACATTTTCTTTTTGCACGATCTTTCCATTCATTTAACAGATTAAACCCATGGCCTGAGTCAGAGCATATTGTTGGGATGTTGTTTTTCTACCTTAAAATTTATTTCATTTTTTTTTTCATTTTCTTTTTTTGTGTAATCTGTATTAAAATCACCAGAAGAGTAATTTCCATATAAAGTCTACGAGGAAATAATAAGGCTGGGCCAATAAATTTTGCAATAAAAAGAAAGGTGCAGTGGTGGCCTAGTGGTTAAGGAAGCAGACTTGGGTCTGCGAGGTCTCCGGTTCAAATCCCCCTACTGCCAAGTTACTGCTGAGGTAACTGAGGCACTGAGCACGGTATCAAATAAAATAAAATGAAATAAAAAAATAGCAAGGCTTAGGCATTCCAGCAATAAAAAGAAACAAATATGTGCATTTGTAAAATGATGGCATATTTTTAAGCTCTGAAGTATCACAGGATCAGCGGTCGGCAGGGAGTCATGGCTGTGTTGGGTTGAGTTCAATTATTTTTCAGATATTTTAACCTTTTCTTAAATAAAAGCCTACATTATATGAGCAAACAGCCGCCCCGGGGCACCGTGGAAAAAAAGTTGAATGAACAGTTTCAGTTCATTCTGTTTGAAAGACTCCACCAGGATGAAGCCGATAAAGAGAATGAGCTTCATGTCTGATCCAGCAGTGATTCATGATGCATGAGGTTTAGAAACCATCCAGTGTCCAGACGCAGTGATTCTGCTCAGAGCTCTGTCTGCCTCTAATTACACTCGGCCCATTGGGCACATAAATCGACACCAACCAACAGGGTGGAGGTCCGGGTGGGGGTCAAATGACTCACTGTTTATTATGTTGCCTCAAACTTTAGGAAGCTAAAAACTCTTTTTCTCCTTTGGTTTACACAATGAAAACTGCCTGTATACCTCCATCATCCATCCATCCATCCATCCAGTGTTGGGACTAGCAAGATACTTGAAACGCTGTTACGTAAAGAAACTACTTTTCTAGGTAACTAATAACGTAACGCGTTACTTTTCCCATTTAGTAACACAGTTATTGTTACTGTGGTGTAAAGGGGCTCGTTACTTGTTACTATCTGTGGTCCAAATGGACGGTTTCTCCCGTCCACAAAGAGAGGACTGTGTGGCAGTGGAGTCTGTCTGCTGCCTGTCAGTCATGAGTGGAAGACGGCCGTCCACACTAACTGAACCCATGTGTTGAAAAGGAGCGATGATTTGTTGACATAGGTTAACGTTTCTGGCTAAGCCAATCAGAAAGAGACCTGGGCGGGTCTTCTTGCCTTTTAAGGAAATAAACAGTCTCACACACAAGTGCGATGCTGGTTGATGAGGTTACGATAAAGATCAATTTTGTTTTTATTGTTCCATAAGATTTCATTATGATAGTTGCTACAGAACACAACACTAAAGTTTTTAGCGCGTTTTTACAGTAAAGTAAATTAACTAGTTATTAGTTACTTTTATAGATTAGTAACTAGTAATGTAACTAGTTACTTTTTCAGAGCAGTAACTAAAGTAATAAGTTACTTTATTAAAGTAACTTGCCCAACGCTGCTTCCATCTATCCATCCATCCACCCACCCAGTGGAGTGTGACAGTCAGTTTTGTAGTGATGTTGGATCACATCTGTTTTGTACCAAGTTAATAAAGTTCCATTGCAAAATCTATCTATCTATCTATCTATCTATCTATCTATCTATCTACCTACCTACCTACCTACCTACCTACCTACCTACCTATCTACACACATTTCTTATTCTGAAGTGGTGGGAGTTCATGTTTTCCTCTATAACCTCACCACAGCTGCATGAATCTAAAAATGGAGCAAATCAGCAAAGCTAAGACAACTAGGCTCCACAGATGAATTAGTCGTAGGTCCAATCTAAACAGCTGTGACCCAGTGATGAATTAGACCTGACAAGACCAATAAAGGAGCCCAGAGGGATCTGTTACCAATGTGGCAGACTGTCTAATTGTGAGTTACCGCGCCTTCTATGTGATTCTTCCAACATTTACTCTGAGACGCTGAGAAAAGCAGCCTAAATGTTGTGTGAAGCAGAAAGGTCAGATAATGCATAATAGGTAACTGATTAATAAAATTGCAGATATTGCAAGAACAATAAGGATTTGACTCAACGTGGCTGAATTTCTTCGTCAGCTGCAAAAATGATGATTTCATTTGTATGTGAGTGAACACAGGTGTGACCAGAACAGAGGGAGGGGGAGGAAATTAAAAAAAAGCAGGAGGCTGAAAAAAGTTTGGAAATGAAGGTGACTGGAGGCAGAGCTGTGAGATTGGCTCAAAGAAAGGAGGTCGGATTTGGGAGGGAGAGACTTAAGCAGCTTTATGACTTCATCCTCCTCGCTGGGACAATAAACACAGCAAACTGATCTGCAGATGATAATTAACACCTGAGTACATTCATGAATTTTAACCAGTCCCCAGGATCCACGTGAGCAGTTTTTTCAACCTGTCTTGGAAAAAAAAAAAAAAAAACTTCATATCAACTGATTTTATAATAAAAGCCCTTGAAGCTGATGCAACCCTGTCTTCTTACCACCAAAGAAGAGCTGGCTGTCAGCAGTCAGAGGGAGGGGGAAGCTGCTGTGAGCCGTCGCTCCTTCATCCTTGTCTACTTTGATGCTCAGGCAGTCGTTTTTGGAGGTCATCTCCACCGAGTGCCACTGAC
Organism: Paraplagusia blochii; assembly: GCA_016785265.1. Taxonomy (NCBI): domain Eukaryota; kingdom Metazoa; phylum Chordata; class Actinopteri; order Pleuronectiformes; family Cynoglossidae; genus Paraplagusia; species Paraplagusia blochii. The sequence goes on from JAFBJS010057684.1 coordinate 19,404, forward strand.
CGTCATTCAGACCTGAGCCTTTAAAACAACGAGAGTCAGGAACTTCATTAGTGTTTGTGTTCGGAAAATATAATTAATAATGACGTTGAGCAAGACACAAAAGAAATGTTCTTTTCCCCTGTTTCATTTGAATTAAAATACTTTAGAACTCGTAAAATGATGAAAAAATGAAATGCAAGACATTTTTTTTTCTGCTTAAATTCTTATAAAACACATTTCAAGGTAAAAAAGAAAGAATTTCATCATCATGAAATTCATTCCGTTGAAGAAGGAAATGAAGGAAATTACAGTAAACTCCTTGTCACTGTGATCCACCGTCAGGGCCAGCAAAGCCTTCTCTGCTGGCTCTAACCCTACTAAGAAAAAACAATGTATTCATAAATATTTTTAATAAAATTTTAAATTATATATATATATATTTTTTTATGAATATAGATTTTTTTTGCATTTAAAACTATTGTCATGGAATTTTTTTCATAGCAGATTTTATTGACCTTGCCAGGTTATATAAAATCTGCCAGAGCCAATCAGAATCAAAAGTCAGAGCTCTGCACAACCGTGAATGAAGAGAAGCAGCCTGTTCAGTTTACAGCACTTGGACCAATTATCTCGGGCCAGCTAGAAGGGCCAGCTGGCCCAGCTAGAAGACGTCAGAGCCTTCTAGCTGGCCCTACATACAAGTAAACATGTACGTGTCCAGTGACTGGATAAGTTCTCTTGAGTCTGACGGCGTTGTTCTTTTTTCCCCAACTGAACTAATGGTTATTGGGCAAAGTCAGGCTCCAACTATCCATCCACACATCTGCTGTATCTTCATCTGCTCATCCGTTAAAGTCGCAGAGGTGTCCACGACCACCAAGATGCAAACTGTCCAAACTGGGACTAGATTTTACCCATTGGAAACATCCTCTCCAGGCCGAAGTGCCTCAGTCTCCACCACAAAATAGTGATATAATGAAAGTAGCACTGAAGCAGGTATGACAAATTAAACGCTCCTACAGAAGTGACCCTCCACGTCTGGTACGAATTACAGCCTGAGGTTCTGTAACCAAGGTCTTCAATTAAAGAACCATGAAAACAACCCTGAACATCAAGGTAACAGATAATTAGTGCATCATTAACTTCATCGCCCACGTCTACTCCAGAGTCTGGGTCAGACACGGTCAGCATTCTCACGGACCACGTGTGCGTTCAGACTGAAAACTGCCCAAAAAATGTCAACTGTTTTACAGAGAAGGTGTGAAAGATAGAAAAATTACAAGAAAGAACTCTTACCTGCACTGAGCTCCAGAGTGGCCCTGCCGGCCTTCCTGATCTGCAGGCGAAGCCTGGCCTCGCTCAGGTACAACCAGACGCTGGTCTCCTGCTGATGCAGGGCAAAGGTCAAGAGCAGTCCGGCTTTGTTCCACGTCCTGAACTGCAGCGTTACGGTGACAACCCCTGAGGACCAGGATGTCAGTCCAGGCAGCTGCAGGAAGCTCTGGGAGTCGGTGAACGTCACGGCGACCGACACTGGCTCTGCACAGGAAAAGGTCACATTGCCCTGAGAGAGAGAGGGAGGACGAGGGAGATGCGATTATAACGGAGATTATAAAACATGAATATTTAACAGTAGCAGACGCTGACTGGCTGTAACTCGATGTCACTGAGGTCTTATCAGCAGCACACTTGTATTAACATACTGACATTTGCTGAGCATCTCAACTCTGCAGCTGCACCTGTATCCACCAGAGATTCCATCCGAATTCCTGGAGCATCAACAGGTCCTGTCGTTTTAATCAAATATCTGTCCTAATTAAATTAAATTACTGTATAAACCGTCAACTTGGGTCAGGTCACATAGAAACACTGACAGCACCGGGATTTTTTTGTCCTGTGCTCCTGAGACTTACGTTATTTCCCAGCCTGATGACTCGCTTTTTTTCTTTTGGTCACGCTGGAAATGGTTACTCTTTGTTGAAAACTTAGTTTAACTTGATTAGTGTTCACACTCGGCACAGAGAGAGACACTGAACTGATCTGTCACAAATACAACTTGGCTGTGATGATAATAAAAAGCAGCAAATACTGATTTCTTCTGTCGTCTCCTTCTCTGCAAAATTCACCAGTTTTTTTTGGATCTTTTTTCATTTAAACTGCTATTTTTGCCTCATTCGCTAAAAACAAATAATGAAATTTATCTACTTTTTCTACTTATCTACTAGTTAGTGTCTCTCCGTCCTGTCCTCACTTTCCCTCAGGTCTCAGGATCCGGATTTACCTCAACATGACTGTTGTTTCTGTTATCCTTAACTCAGTGTTCCCCAACACTATTTGCACCACGGACCGGTCAAACGTCTGGAATTTTTTACGCGGACTGGTCTTTGAGGTGTAGCCGATAAATACCACTAATGAAAATGAAACATCCAGCATAAAAGTGGTATTTTTTGGACATGGCCTGGACATTTAAACACGAGGGGATCTGGTCCTTTATCAAAACACTTTTTACCGTCTAATAAAAAAATAAAACATAAATTGTGTTAAGCTGAGCATCCTCTCTCTGCGGCCCGGTATCTATTGCCCCACGGACCAGTACCGGTCCACGGCCCGGTGGTTGGGGACCACTGGTTTAAGTTCTCTCCCTCATTCCTGTTTCTCTCCCCTCTTTTTTCGTGAGAGATTTCTTCCTGCTTACT
>JAFBJS010057685.1:0-57831 GCA_016785265.1 Paraplagusia blochii
TAAATTATGGAGAAAAAAATATCTATTTTTGTTCCATATTCCTCACTTGATCCATGTAGGAATTGTAAAATTTAAATACTAAGAATTTTACAATTGTACAATTTACAAGTTTTACAATGGTATCAGAGATACTTATTACATCAAGCACAGCTGAGTTTAACTGATAGTTTAGTCAAAACAACTGACTATTAGATCAGATACACAGTAATGATCAGTACGCTGCTGTTTTAATGTTGTCACTCTGTCAAAGTCAGTGTCTCATTGTCTCCTCACCTTCAAAAGATAGAAATGATCAGTTTTTTTTTAATTTAATGAACTAAATGATTCACACATTCTTCTTTACCAGGCCTGGAGAAACTAAGGCCCGAGGTCCAGATGCAGCCCATTCTGCTTTGTAATTTGGCCAGCCAAACTTCTCCCAATTATATATAACTGGTTTAGAGACACTAGGAATAGACAGAAGACAGGAGACAGAGCTGGAGGTGGCAGAGTTAAAGATGCTGAGATTCTCTTTAGGAGAGACAAGGATGGACAGGATTAGGAATGAGGTGATTAGAGGGACAACACAGACAGGAAGGTTTGGAGAAAAAGCTAGTGAAGACAGATTGAGACGGTTTGGTTCAAGGAGATTGATGGATGCAGTGAGGGAGGACATGGAGGTAGTTGGAGTTAAGGTAGAAGATACAGAGGACTGTTTGCTCCTAAAGCGGCTGTCGTGTCCCATTTTAGGACCAACCATGGACCAAGGTTTGTCCATACCAGCTCTATGCCATCCAATGACAATGATCAGAAAATACAATCACACATTTAGTGATGACTTTCTTGGCGTATCTCCAAACATCTCAACTTACCTTTGCAGGACCAGACTTGGGAAGAACCTTGACACTCAGAAGTATCTGTCTTTTATATATTTCCGTATACGATACTGTCATGATAGTCAAACCAGCAGCAATGTGAGAATATTAAGGCTGAAGTTACTTGCGCTCCATCTGCCTCTTACTTTTTGTCTTTAAAAAGTTGCCTGTGAGCAGTGCCGGACCTGCACTGCAGAGGCGGTGCATTATCCTCCACTCAAACTCAGGCCACAGGGGCCACCAGGGCCGTGCCCCAACATGTGGACAGGTCACTGGACCTCATTGCCCTCACTTGATTATTGGAGCCCTTTCTGCAGTCGATGCTCATTCATATAAAAGAACCAGGTGAGGTTCAGAAACTCATCTGATTTTTATTCATCCATTTTTTCCAGCCATGGTCAGAACCTGATCTGACCTGGAGGCCGACCCAGACACAGAGAGGTGTCACTCTCAGTGTGAGGAGGGGCAGGAAAATGCACCAGCTCTTAAAACTAGTTGAATGTGAACTTTATTTTAGAAAGTTATTTCTGTTTTTTCTTTACTGAGGAAGAGACTGTTTTTTCTTTTTTATTTAATTCTAAAATATAAGGATCAACCACATTGGGAATTGTTTTGTTGTTACCTCTAAGGTAAGAACAGCCATGATCAGCTGACTGCTGATACTTGATACTTACATCTGTCAATTTTAGTATATTTTACTTGTTTTATCTTTTTGGTCATAGATATTCTTTGTTTCAAATTTATGGGAAGGAAGCAGGTTTTGAAGGATTTAATGCAGGCCTGGGCTTTTGTTTTGACTCAGTTGGTACTAATATTTGAGTCACGGGCCAGGTCAGGATCAGAAAGATTGACTATCTGTGTGAACTAAGATAAATGATGCGTAAAGTATTGAATAAAGGCAAAGCTTTTAGCCTCTGAGTCTATATTTTGGGGGAATGCAGGCTTTGCAGGGAAAAGGTAGAAGGATACCGATAATATGAATTAAAAGTATAATTTGGACAAGTTGGGTGGGCCGGATTGAAATGCCAAATGGACCGCATCCGGCCCCCGGGCCTTAGTTTGCCCAGGTGTGGTTAAATGGATATTTCTTATCTCTGACAGTGAGTTGAAAACCTTATTTTACTGTATTGTAGTAGTGAAGTTCTCCTTCAATCCCAGCCTTGAATGGCTCTTACTGTGTAAAATACAATTTCAACTCGGATTGGTGTCTTGTAATTGAATTGCGTGGCACTGGTACCGCGGTAGTGAACGTTTTCCACATCTCGTCCAGGACGGAGGCGAGGAGAAGGCAGAATGCGAGTCTCGCTGATGGTGAAAACAGAGGCAGCGAAGGCTCGTGAAGCAGCTGTGGCCAGAGGTCGAAAGTCGCGTTTCTATCCAGGCAAAGCCAGACTCTACACATGTGGACCATTTCAATAGTTGGCTTACTTTTCAAAAGATTGACTTTCCTACGCGATTCTCCAGCATCTGTTAATGTAATTACTTCACATGCGGAAATACCAGAATGTCAGTGATTCCCTGGATTACAGAGCATTGTCTCATGGACACCCAAACATGTGCGGTGTCCATGAGACATTTCTCATCCGAAGAAACTTGTAAACTAAAATGATTATTTTGATGCCTGGTCTTGGTTGTTTTGTATTCTTCTTCTTCATTTTTTTTTATTTGTCAGTGAAAGGAAGGAATGAGAGCTGTAGGGAATCATTGCTTTTCAGAATCTAAGAAGTGATATTGTCATACCAGCCGGATGGCCGTCTGGTGTTTGTTTAGGGAAAGAAAGGGAAAAAAAAAAAAAAAACACAGTCCAAGCGATTGAATCATATCTTCTTGCCAATACGTCCTTGTGTTCCCACCTCCATCATTACAGCAACATGTTTTATTTTCAGCAGTGCTGTTCTCAGTGACTCACATCGCAGAGCCATGTGCTGCTCAGTTAGGCCTCGGATCCCTCAAACACGGACGGAGCGGTCATGAGAAATGCCCTCCAACTGCACCAGAGTCTACACTTAGACCGCACTAAATATACGCCGGGGTATTGTTAGTTTTGCAGACACGCACTAAATATGTGAGGTTTGGCTTCCCTCAGAGTTTCTGCAGCAAAATCATCCGGCAGCCTCAAAACAAACATGTTTTTAAGTTATATTTTCTCTTCTTGAAATTCAGTGCATTTTCATCTGTGTCATGTTTCTCCCCAGGCAGGTGGAATCTTCAGGCCTTCGTCATCAGGGTCGGTCTTGGAAATCCTGTGGCTGCTCTGCAGTATCTCACCCAACACTACGAAGACTGAGACACCCAGAGATATAACAGAAGAATTGGGCCTTTTTAATAACAGCCTCAGTCCACTGCTTCAAAGCTTTACTATATACCATGCCTTCTTGCCATTTATCTTATCACTAGAGCTAGAGTTTGTGTTAAAGCAGCTGCCGGGCTCTGATGTTGCCCGTGTGTCTGTCACATGGTCCCCAGGGAGCAGGTTGGGAGTTAGATTTTGACCTCACACGGGGTTTTCTTATTAGTTTCCAAACACGGTCGACTCGAAAAGGAAGACGGACTGATATCACAAATTCAGTGTGGAAAGAGTTGATTCTAAATCAAGGGCGGAAACAACGTCAGGGCCAAAAAAAGGAAGTGGGAGGTGAAACCAAGACCGCAACACAGCCGGATGCTGCAGTGGAACTTCAACCAAAATACTCTTCAGAGTGACAGAAGGGGGAGGGGCCATTGGGCCTGTGGTGTGTTGGGTAAAGGGAACTTACTGTTTGAGCAATTGTTTTTCATATTTCCATTGACCACTTTCACCCAGATTGGAAACAATGAGCTCCTTTTAGCTCCTTTATCGATTTTTTTTTTTTTTTTTTTACTTTTTCGGAAGTTAAAAACACTTCTGTGTAAAAACTGAAGTGTCCTTGAGTGCAACACCCCGGGTGATGAACCTGTTCTGAACTTTGGACAGTTGCATAAGATCTCCACCTGCTCGAGTCTATGGAGAATGGTGTGTAAACTTCAACTTTTCAACCCTCTCACGAGGAGATACTTTTCAGACTTGATGTGTCTTTGTGCAGGGTGGGTCAGAGTACCCCCCAGGAGGCATATTGGTTTCTAACCAGCAACTCTCCTCAGAGAGGGGTTTGTATCAATAGCCCAGATGTCTGAAAAAGGCTGGATTTACATCAGGGACTTTGATGTTCTGATGATCAATCTTTAGTTGCTGGTTTCATTGACCCTAATTTGGTGTCTCATCAGTGGTCTAGGCTGGAGTAGGTAATGGAGGGGTTTTTTGTTCCTTTGGTGGTTAAGCCAGCCTTGGTAAAACCTCTTAGGTGCCCTCCCCGTGAACTCTGGGAGATCATCGATCACATCGTCCTGCATCTGCTTTGTTTGCCTGCCCGACTAATAACAAAAAAGCAGCAAAGCAGCGGGTTCCAGACAAACAATACCGATGCTCTCTCGTTCACTCATTCAGTCTGAGAGGTTTTAGCTTCAGAACAAAAGCAATTGTTAGTTGGAAATATGGCGAATATTGACCTGGATTTATACACTTTTTTTTTTTGTGATCACATTTTTAACCATTGGCAAGTGGAGTATAATTCCACACACTCATTGTGGCGTATGCCAAGTGTGAGAGCATTCTTCCAAAAAACCACCTACTTGAATCCACCAGTACACCCTTCAGGAGCCAGAATGTGTTCTTCCAGATACACTGTGCATTTTTCCCTTCTTTATATCTGGGAGAGATTCAGCCAAAACAGCTGTGTTTTGCCACCACTCAGCTTCCATGAACGTGTTTATTTTTACTGCAAATGTCAGGAGAGTTGAAATATTATGATTAAGAAAAACTGACAGCTGTAGTTCAGTTGCAGAGCTGCACTTTATTACCTTCAATGAAAAAAAAAAAAAAAAAGATAATATTACTTTCTCACATCCCTTGATGATATGGCAAAGGCATTTAATATTTTCTTAATTTATTCAATCTCACATTAATTAAAATGAATTTGTATAATCAATTCAATCGCCTAACAGGCAGTAAGTGCTCTCATATGCATGATGTCTTGGGTCTCTTTTCAGCTATTGCGGGAGATGTATTTTTTTCAAAAATGAAAATATCTACATGTATATTTATCCTTTTCTGGGAAAATCAGCAGTGACTTTGGGGTGGCATTCATTCAGTGGCAAACACACGTCTGCATGTCTTATTTAATCTGCAGTGATTGGACAATGAAATGGAATTAACTTTCCATTTATTTACATTGGACAATAAAAGGCACTGAATTTTACAGAATTGTCTGTTTTGATTTTTCTTCTAGACAATTTGGACATTTTTTTGAAACATATAGTGGCCACTTCATTAGGTACAATGTGCTACTGCTCCTGTGGTACATGCTTTATTGGTGAACCACTGATTAGGTTGTAACCTTCACAATCCCAAGTCAACAGACGTGAATCACTGACTTTATTGAACATTGATAAGGATATGTTTTTACCAGGTAGGAGACGAAGAGGAGGTTGATGGATGCAGTGAGAGAGGACATGGACGTAGTTGGAGTTAGAGATGAAGATACAGGTGAGACGACCCAAAAAAAATCTCTTTCATCCCACCTGAGAGTCACAACCCAGTCTTTGGGAACTGGTGCACAAGTCCATATCAGTGTTGCATATAAAGCAGAACAACAGATCCTGCATGTGTTTAGACTGTGGGTGGAAACAGAGTTCCCAGGGAAATCTCCATGCTCCTGCCGTCTTGTTAGGTGCGAACACCAGACACTCTTCCATTGTGTGGCTTTTTAAAATATCTTTTAAAAAATTTTAAAACATGTTTATGCTCTGAGCACAGCACCGTCCCAACCTCATCTCTTGTAGGAAGGGTTATAGTATAGTGAAGTGTGATTTGGGTGGCCATCCTGGAGAATACTGCCCCCGCAGTCTGGTATGTGGTTGAAAATGAATGAATGAATGTTCAATCAAAGTCCAGTGTGTTATCACATCCTAGACAGTTTTCCACTGAACTCAAAAATAGAACCTGTGCTCCCATGACCTGCACATATGCAAAAGAGCCAGGCAACACACTGCAGGTCATGTGACCCAACCGTCACACCAGGAAATCACCCTGTCACAGGTAGACAGGCGTTCCACACATGTGTTGGTCAACTTTCCAACCACAAAGCCACACATATGCTTCCCCTGAGGTGAGACACTGACAAACGTTCAGTTCACACTGGCTACGGTGATGATCTTTAAATAGAGTTGTAACCAAAAATACATTTCACATAGTTTGTATACTGTGATATTTCCTGGTGAGAAATGAGGAAGATGAGATAAAATTAGTATGTTTTTTTTTCCAGTGTCTTGCTACTAAAGTTTGCATATGCTGTATGCGTTGACATTTTTTTTTTCCTTTTGGACAGTTTCTGTAACCGTTCTGTAAACGAAATGTAAATCAGACAAGCCTGGTTGGCTCCACATCACACCTGTGGACTTGCTTCTTCATTCAGAAGGCCACGTAAACATTAACATGTCGTCTTTACAATGTTGTGGTAGATACTGCATCACTGGCAGTTAAATGACCAGTGTTTATCAATGGGATTAAGTTGAAGACGTGTTTTCTTCAAGTTTGACGTCCTTAAAAAAAAAAACAGTAAACAGTCAAATTTAACTTGTGTTGCCTTCTGACCTGTAAAAAAGTGATGCAGAGTACAAATTTAGACCAGTGTGAGTCAGTGTGAGACAGAGGATGAAGTCAGCGCACACACACACGCAGTATATACACAAAAGTAATGAAATTGTTGCAGAACTGAGAAGCCCGGCACCAATCTCTACTGTCCCGAGCAAAGACCACGACGGAGACACATTGAGAGACACTCAGACGTACACATTTGCTCCGTGTCTATGGTAGTGAGTGAGTGAGACACACGATCACCAGCTGCTCTGTTTGTGTAAGCCCTCTAAACACTGAGCATGATTCAGACTAATTCTCCCACACACTCTGTTTACACTTCTGATTCATCGAGGTGCTGTTAATTTCTCAGGTCTGAGTACTCAGGCTCTGACATTTCATTCTGTTTTTTGTTGAGTTTTTTTTTTTCCTTTGTATATTTGTTTTTATGTGAATTTTTGCAAAGTCATGATTTACATCACACAGAGACAATTACACCACTAGTTATTTTGAAAACAATAATCTGAACCTCATCTGATGCACAGTAGCCTGGGACACCTCCACAGCTGCAGGTCAGAGACAGTTTACTATAAAAAGAACATACATTTTTGTATATATGCATCAGCATATGCATCACTGAATATGTGACACAGATAGAGATTGTTCAGCCAAATGTGTAGCATTAAAAGAATTTGGCAGAATTCTATTGGATTTTTTTAGATATTATTGCACAGATATGCAGCATTATTTTTTAAGAAACATGTCAAACTTTTGTCTAAATAATGACATTTACCATCACCAGACATGTTATATACAAACCTCAATGTCATTGTCACAGATGATCTTCTTCTACCAGGGTAACTAGAGAGACAATTCCTGACCACAGGTCCTAGGCTTGATGGAGGTAACACAAATTTATTTCAGTCAGATGTCAGGGAGAGTAAAAATAGTTTATTCATTGAGTCATTCATTTTTATTTGCTTATCTGTTGCTGGTTTGCAGGGGCAGGAGTCTCCATGGCTGCCACCCAAATAACACTGCTGTAAACTGTGTGTTGCCCAGTGGGTGGTGAGCTAACTGGAAGTTACATGGGTCGGGACAGTTTTATGCTCAGAGAACCTCAGTGGCAACCTGGCAGCTGGTGGACTAGAACCTGAAGCCGTGCAGACCCAAGTCTGTGGATAGCAGGAAAGACAATTCCCTGTCATTGTGATTCACACCACTGCACTCACCGAAATGTGACCCGTGCATTTATTCATTCATCTTCTTCTGCTTGTCCTTTGCCGGGTCGCAGGGGCAGCTGGCATTGCACCATATTGTGAGCCTTCCTGTGTGTCCACAAGAAGTTATGTGGGTCGGGACGGTGCTATATATATAACGAACCAGGGACCTTGCGGACCCAAGTCCGCTTCTTTAACCACTAGGCCACCACTGCCACCTGTGCATTTAACATATGACCAAAGTGAACAGTGGGCAGCTTTGGACACCTGTGTGGGGACGGGTCAGTGCATCTCAGTGGTAACTTGGCAGCTGGTGGATTCACACCTGGAACCCTACAGACCCAAGTTCAGTTCTCTAACCACTAAGCCACCACTGCCACCCTTAACTGAATATGTTAAATTTCTTTCAAATTAAACACCTAATTCTAACACTACTCCCAGTTTGGATCTCATTGTTTCTGCTAACATGATGTTGAACATCAGCTGACTGGTGATTGTGTAAATACAGCAGCCCTGAACACCATCAGAAGGGAAAGTTGAACCCGTTGTCACCAACTATTACCCACAGAACCTTTAGATTTTAGTGAGGTTTAGTTGTATTACTTTTTGCCTGTTGTACTGTAGGTCATTCAATATGCAGGTTATTTATGTTGAGAAGTGTGTGGGGGGAAATACATCTCCTGTCACTCAGTGACATTTTTCTTTGACAAACTTAAAAAAAAAAACCCTGAAACTTAATATTCTGGCCAACAGGGAAGATATTTTCTTTACAAGTTGGCAAACTGTTGAAAATGGAGCCATGACGCTTTGTCCACTGCCACCTCTGTGTAAAAAAAAAAAGAAGCAGAAGAAGAAGAAAAAAACCCTTTGTGGCTTCCGATCACTTTTCCACTACTATACTTCACCCGGAACTCCCATGGCCATATATGGAGTGCTGAGGGGGCGGGGCCGGACACTACCTTATATGGAGCTTCCACATGGACGCTCGCTGGTGGAGTCCAAGTCAATGTAAGCCAGTGGATTTACGAGGATTCTGTATTATTTACATGTGGTCGGGCCTGTGAAGGGGTGTCTGTTGGACTGTTGCTGCATGAAGAGAGGGGTTGTGTTACTAAGCTGTTCTACTTCAACAACAGGAGTGTGTTTGTGTTCCACCAGAACCTAGGTGACACTGAATACACATCAGAGTCAAATGTTCTGTAGCCTTCTTCCTTGATATTGATTTAAATCAACTTAAAATGATTGCATTGTACAAATCCCCACATTGACCTTGTTAAAATGGTGGCATTGTGAAAATAATTCCCATTTATCTATATCTATGTCTATTTTCTGTCATCTTATATATAAATAAGTCACTACAACTGAGTGCTAGAGAGCCGGACAATCTAGAATCTCTAGTATTGACAGTGATAATACTGGTTTTCATTGAAATTATATGCATGTGGCAGAAACTCCTAACCTGGTATCCCCCAAAATACTCATTAGGGGTGTATCGGAGCATGGTGCACAGCTATAAGTGTCCATTCATAAGAATAATACACCAAAACTAATGAAATTACAATTCTTACTATTTCCTGCTCCAACGTGACAATTTTCTACATTCATCTTGTTCTGCTTATCTGTGACCATGGTGAAGGGGGTCTCCACAACTACCACCCAAATCACAATTCAACATACTGTGACCCCACCTTTGGGTCATGCGGGTGGGGCTATGTTCAGAACACCTCGCTGTCAACCTGGCAGCTGGTGGATTCGAACATGAAGCGTTGCGGAACCAAGTCTGCTTCCTTCACCACTAATCCAGCCACTTTTTTACTTTCAAACATTCAAACAAACAAGCAGAAGTAGCACTCTTCTGTAAAATGTGGAACATGTCAGTGACTGCTTAACTGTAATAAATAGGGTTTTTTTTTACCTAAAAATCTTGTATGTCAGTGTATTTGCATCTATAAATCCTTAAAATATAAATTTTATCATAGTCATAATAATTTATTAAAGTCCACTAATCTGATTTTCTAATAACTTGATTTGCTTCATTTACTGGCCCTAACGTCTCTACTTTCGGGCCATATCCGGGTCTCGACCCATTAGTTGAGCCACACAGGCTCAAACTCCTGAGCGGGTGAACTCTTCATAGAGGTGTGTCTCTCAGTAACACTCCCGGCTGTAACCGTGTTTCAGGCCTTTCCACCAGCGCCTCCATCAGTTCCACAGAGACAGGAACGGCGGAGACTTGTCTCCGGTGGGGTGGACTCTAAAGCTCTGGTATTACCCTATCAGTAACCGATCAGTGCCGCCGGAGCCTCTTCTCTTTTTCCCCTCTCGCAGTGAAGTTTCCACCGGCTGACGCGCGGAGCCGGCGAGTGATGGTGCCGCATGGGGCGCTCTGTCCATATATGGTCATCTACGTCACAGCAATGTTCCATCCCCCTATTTAATACAGACACACTGGAGTCCCCTCTCCAGCTCCAATAGAGCAAGTGAAGCCGCTCTTGTGCAACCAACACCACCACTACCACCACCTCCTTCTCCTCCTCCTCCTCCTCCTCCTCCTTTTTTTGATTCACAGACTTCAAATTCCCTCACAAGCAGCTCATCAGCTTCCACAGTCATCACATTAATAACAACTCTACTCGGACAGAGAGCGATCACGCACGGAAGAACCTGCGTCCTCGGCGGGATACCTGCTCGGATCCATCCACTCCACTCCGGCTCCACTGACGCCTCATCCTCACCTGCGGCCGTGTTTTGGTTTTGGTTTTCAACTCAACTTTTTTTTCTGGGAACTGGAACTTCTCGGATAACCGCGTCCTTCATAAATGTCGGACTGAATATTAACTGCTATGACAGGGAAACTAGCGGAAAAGCTCCCTCTTACCATGAGCAGTTTAATAAACACCATCCCTGACAGTCTGTACCCCGAGGAGGACATCCCGACATCCATGAACATTTTCACCAATACGGAATCTATAAACCACTACTCACAGATGAACACAGGTAAGAGTCTTTCCTTCTCTATCTCTCAAACCCCACACGCGCATCTCTCGCCCTGCGAGCGCGTCTGAGTGTCTTGCGCGCGGAAGGCAACAGTTGGAGCCGCGGGTCCAGGCACCTGTTTGCGCTGCGCTCTCTAGCTGTTGCGCACAAAAACAAAAATCCCAGCCGATCTGAGAACTGTTTAAGACTCTGCTTCACTACCAGATAACCTCAATGGGTTCGGATTTTTTGAGTAAAAACGTTTTGAATGTGATTTTTTCTTCCGGGCTGATGGTGTAATTTCCCTGTATTCCCGTTGCCGACACTGTCAGCTTTACTAACGCGTCATCATTAAACAAGGGAACACGGTCTATTAAATTGGAAATCTATTAATGGAGATTAAAAAATAAAATAGCTCCCATCATGGGATATTACGTTCAGGGAGATTGTGATGAGGTTGATATAAGGAACATTTTTGGGGGAGAATTCCGTGTGAAAAGGATGCATCAGTGGTTAAAGAGCGCACGCCGTTATTTCATCTGATAAATGAACGACTGTTTCAGACAATGACAATCTCTGTCTCGTCGTCATCAACGTCTGGCTGTTTTTTTTTAACATTCCCATCCAAGCGTCTGTGCCTGTTTTTATTCCAAATAAAGATCTGCAGACGCCAGGCCTGAGGTTCACCTTTTCAGGAAAAAAAAAAACACTACCGAGGCCGTGAATCTGTGCAACTGAATCCGGATTAATATATATTTTTAACTGTATATGGATTCATCTGATTCACTTGTTGTTTCAATAATTTAACCAATAATGTGAAACAAACCCACCTGTGGAATATTTGTTCAATTTCCATGCGAGTTAATTTTATTTATATTTAGCATCCTGGGTCTGACTTCCCTGGATCTTTTATTTTATTTGATTCCCAATAATGAAACCAGCATTTAATCTGGAATTTATCTTTAATAATTCCCCACTGATTCGACATCACAATATGCTCCAGGGCCAGGTGTTTAAATAATCATTTCTTTTTTTATATGTACACACACACATACACACACACATATATATATATGGATGGGAGAATTTAATATATTCAGTTTGACATACACGTGGTGTGTTTTTTTTACATAAATATAATATGAACACTGACAAGAATGAGCTATTTAAACAAATGGAATTAAATATGATGGGGAGAAAACTGCAGCAGACTTCAAGTGTGTGTGTGTGTGTGTGAGTGTGTGTGTGTGTTTTTTAATTACTTCTGTTCCTGGTGAATTAATATTCTGATCAAAATGTTTTATTATATTTATAGACAACCTTATTTTGTATTTCTGGTGCAAGGGAATGTCAATTGAAACTATTTTGTTCAAGTGACAAAGCTGTGATTTTCTCTTTCTGGTGCAGCAGGTGTTGGACAGGTTTGTTCCAAACTGAGGCTCCGGAAAAAGACAGTGACTTTTTTTTTTTCCAATTCCGTGTCCTTCGTTCCGTGTGTAAACTCCAAGAAAACATTAATATAAACTCTGAAGTCTTTATGTCAAAATGTTGACGTTATGCACATAAACAAAATTATGTCATTGTGAATCACTGCTCCTGTGACAAACACAATTGTGCAATACACATAATTTTGGTTGTGTTTGTTTCATTGTAATTTGCCTTTAGTTAAATTGTAGCAGGCTGTAATTACTGGGAGTCAATGGACGAGGACCTCAGCGTATGATTTCCAGCGAGTGGAAAAAAGAGTCGTCCGATCTCAGCTTGGGTTTTAAGGAAGAATTCCTTTCACATATGTCACATTTGAGTCTCCTGAGCCTGATCAGTCCCCACGTCCCCGTTTAATGCGTCCACATCTGACGTATCCAGGGGATTTGGGGAATCAGTCATAAATAATCTGTGTGTGTGTGTGTTTGACTGTATTGAAGAGTGTTTACAAATGAAATATCAAAGAATTTGTAAAGACAACTATTACAGAGATTGGCCTCACACTTAAATACCTCACCACACACACTCTCACACACACACACACACACTCCTAATGTGCAGATGCCCCTTTGCTCCAAATGTGTTTTGAATCCCTCAGTGTGATAGATGTGGCGTCTGCCTTATAATCCTCCCCGCTGTAAAGAAATCAGATCTTGCCATTCAGTTTGGCTGTTCTCCTGAGGGACACAATGACTGGATCCAAGGGGGTGTTTAAGTCTTGATTTATGAGAGCCTGTGGGATCTCAGAGGGAGAGAGGGAGAGAGAGAGACAGAGACACTTGGAGAGAGAGGACGAGGGAGAAGAGGCAACACCAACTCTGATGCAGCAGTCACTCACTTAACTTAAAGGTCTGACAGGGCTTTCGTTACTCCATAAACCGCCGTAGACTTTATAACAACTTTGGAACTTCTTTTTCGCACCTTCAGAAAAATGGGCCAAACAAAAAGGCAACACCTTTCTTCTACTTCCTGTATCCAGACATAAAATTTTCTTTTTAACCTTTTTTTCTTCTTACCTTCAAGCACGTGGATGATTTGTTCATATACTTTTTTTGTGTGCTTCTTCCAGATAACATTATGGACCTGGGCATGGGGAGCGAGAAGACCTCTTCAGAGATCCAGTATGGATCCGGCTTCCAGTCCAACCGCAGTGGGCAGACGGTCACCTACCTGGGGAAGTTTGCCTTTGACACCCCTCCATCAGGGGGCATAGGAGGCTCAGGCTGGTGCTCTGATAATAACATCATAAGTCTGGTCAGTGCGGGGATCCTGGGGGTTTCTCCATCACCTGGCACTGTTACGGCGCAGACGTCATCCTCAGCAGCCAGCATGGGTGGACAATCATCTGACATGGAGCAGGTCTATGGTCCACCACTACCTGCTTACTCCACCTGCAGTGACCTCTACCAGGACCAGGTGTCCTTTCACCACAGCCCCGCCACCAGCACAGCTCTACCCTACCCTGGCAATGACTATCACTCCACATCCAAGGGCTCCATGGATGGAAGCCTTTTCTCCATGATCCCCGACTACAACCTCTTCCACCATCAGGGCGATGTTGGCGTGATGGAACACAAGCCCTTTCAAACCATGGACCCCATCCGGGTCAACCCTCCACCCATCACTCCACTGGAGACCATCCGGGCTTTCAAAGACAAGCAGCAAATTCACCCAGGTTTCATCGGCGGGCAGCAGCACCCTCCACAGCACCACCCGCCACCGCAGACTCTCACCCTAAAACCCATCCGCCCAAGGAAGTACCCCAACCGCCCCAGCAAAACCCCAGTCCACGAAAGGCCACACGCTTGTCCGGCAGAGAACTGCGACAGGCGCTTCTCCCGGTCAGATGAGCTGACGCGTCACCTTCGCATCCACACAGGTCACAAACCCTTCCAGTGCCGAATATGTATGCGCTCCTTCAGCCGGAGTGACCACCTGACCACGCACATCCGCACACACACAGGGGAGAAACCCTTCTCCTGTGAGTTCTGTGGACGCAAGTTTGCGAGAAGTGACGAGCGTAAGAGACATGCAAAGGTTCACCTGAAACAGAAGGACAAGAAGCCGGCAGACAAGAGCAGTGGGGCAGCTGGGAGCCACAGTTCGCCGCCCAGCTCCTGCGGGGGGCCAACGGTGGGAACGTCATGACCGTTAGTCAGTGCACTTGGACTTGAACCCTGACCAGGCCCCATAAAAAAGACTGATGGAGAAGGGACCACATCCACTATGAGATAAATAGGTGACTTTTTTTTTCCCTCTCTTTTCCATCCAAGCTACACTCAGTTGTATTCCTTCTGTTTTTAGATGGATGCCTTTAAATTCATTAAGCAGGGAACGGCTGCTACGCCCTTTTCTGTCTCACAACTCAAAGCCTCAGCTACTGTTACGCAGTGCCAACACAAAGACGGGGCATCTTGGCACATTCTGCCCTGGGGGCCACTGTGTATGTACAGCTTTTTGAGGTAGATTCACTTTTGTAAATTTAACTGAGAAATTCTACATTGGAGAGAAGCCAGGATCCTTCAGGAGGATTATCACAGACAGAATTATGATGGAGCTTAGTTATGGGAAGAGTAGGAATTGCATTAATTTTATTAGGCTGTTTAAAAGTGCAATTGGTTATATTTGTGTGCTGTCATTGTTACCTTATAAGTGGCACTCGACATGTCTTTCTGAATTTTCTTACGTTGAGGTATAGTGTGTTTTATATTTTATATTTTGAGCGTTGTCTCTTTGAAAGAATGATGCCAGATGTATTGTGTTCAAGCCGCCAACTTGGTTCTTCAGTATTGTGCCTGATGTTTGCATTAAAAGCAATTTCAGCTCAGCATACATTGAATTGAAAGGAGGACAGAATTTCAGCTCTCGATTTTTACATTTGGATTTAGTTCAATCTAGATGACTGAAAGGATCACACAAAAATAAATGAAATGTTTTTTTTTTCCTGTTACCTGTTCTTATAAAAACAAAAAAACAAAAACGCCTGCAGCAATCAATGCCTTTTGCCAAGATTTATTTATTTGTTGTCACTTACTGACGCTGTGTAATTTTGTTACCGTTTTATGTGATGGTTTTATGTGTTGTTACCAGATATAATTTCAATACCATCTTTTTCTTTTTTTTTTTTTTTTTTTTTTTTTTCTGTGTTCTGCAATTATATCCAATAGGTCCGTGACATGTGCCACCAACCCATAAATCAAATTAACTAAGAACACAGTTGGACAGACTGAAGTACTTAAATAAACAACACTGGTTTGCAAATTAGCAGCATATGGAAGCAAAGTGGGGAATGGGTAAGAATGAACGAGGCCTTTTCTTTTTTTTCTAGACTTTGCCGTGTAAAAAAAAAAAAAATGAACCGAAGGCAAACAAAAGAAAACACTGAAAGACATATCTGAAGAAAAATCCACCCCGATGTTTAGATTATGTCCAATCCAGACAAACTGAGACTGACTTGTGAACTTGTTTTTGTACAGTGCACAAATATGTATGCAGGTAGCTGGGATAGACGATTCACATTTGCACTCAATTTCACCACAGCTCAGTGTTAAACTGTGCACGTGCAGTGCAGTATGTACATGCATCCGTGCGCACTGTGTAAATAGAATTGTCTGCATAAAGAATACATTTTAAATTGACTGAATACCTGTGCGGAATCTGTCTAGAATATTGTAGTTTTGATTTTGTTGTCATAGAGTCATAGCAAAATCCATAGTACCAAATAAGGAGGTGTTTTCTTAATTTTTGTCATCAAAACACAACACAACAATTACGCAAAGTGATATTTGTTTTAGGGAAGCGCTAATTTACGTGTTGTATATTTCTAAAAGAAAAGAAATCCCCCAGAACACAAGAACAAACTGATGAAATTAAAATTTACTGAGAAAAACTGATGAAATGTACTTCATGAAAATAGCAACATTTTCCACATGTGGCTTCTCACTTCTCCTTTTTTTTGTAGCTCGATGGAAAAAAAATAATTCATCATTTCAGATAGTTCTTTCATATTTGTATGTCTTGGAGGAAAAAAAATGCAACCTTGAGTAAATTGAAGGAGACTCAGATATAATACAGCTCCAAACAGATGCTTTAAAAAAAACTATTAACATATATAGGTTAACACAAAAACAAAGATGAGAAATATCTCGGTTCCCTCAACTCAAGAATTCCCTCAAATTTATCTCCTCTCTATTGTCCAAACACAAGATGTCTTACCTTTTTGTCTTGATTTGTGATGCAAATGCAAAACAAAGAATTTTGAAGCATTGTTGTGAACCAGGGGGGGCGGATTATGTAGCGGTCAGCAGACACAGCAGTCAGACATAAAGAAAATATCGACAGACAAATGCAAAGGCCAGAAAGAAGGTTCAGGGAAGCGGTGGAAAAAAACAAACCAACATGGAGCTTCCTGGCAAGTGTCCATTTATTCTTTTTCAACCAGCTCATCTGCATGGTTAAATGAACCGACCTTGGAGCACTTTTATAGACAGTTTAAAAGTTCACACACATTGAAACAGCTTGATGTGTAAAAAGTGTCTGTTTATCATGAGAATTATGTTATTTAAATGAGAAAATAGTGGAACATCTGAAGAAATTAATTCCAAATTATGAAGATTGTAATGGACCTAAATTGATTTTTGACTGGATTCAGTCTAGACGGCAGTGAATCGCCTCAAGTATAACACACCCATAGCCAAGAGCTCATAGAGTCAGCGTGACAAACCCCAAAACTCATGTGTATCTTAAATGTTTACCTACCATAACTTGATTGTTACATACTTTGGATAATTTTGACTCGATTTGACCAAAAATTATGCTCTAGTGCACTCCAGTTTTGACACTTTGCTGGTGAGAAATGAGTTTTGCTTTTTAATTATAGCATATAAACCGTGGCGTCCTCTTCGAGAAAAGTGTGTTTTTGCTGCTTTGTGTCAAAGACTGATGCAGAGTGAGGCGGTGTCTACACACCAAACTATTTCCACGTCTAAATGAAGCCATGTAATTACAACCCTGCAACGTCAATATTTCATCAGTCACATAACGGGACATTCTGTCACTTGGGTTCTGTGACACTTCTGTAATGGATGCAAGAGATCGAAATTTACTAGATTTGATCCTTTCCCAAACCGGGTTCCTTTAGGTCGCTGAACAACAATGTGCTCTGTGCCATTTTTCTACTGAAAATCTCCATGAACAGCGTGAGCGTTATAGATAAATGTCAATGACTTTCTGAACTCGGAAACAACCCTCCTTTTCACAACGATGCTTCTGACAGAGAGGCATTATGGTATGTTTTCTGTCTGCTGTTGTCCATAAGTAGGCGGCCGAAGAGTAACTGAGGATTCATCCACTTGCAAGAGATAACATTGGCGTCCATCTTTGTCCAAAGTCTAGTTGCAGAGTTAACCAATCGTGGACAATTTTAGGATCAGATTTGCACAGGTGACTTCAGTCAGCTTGCAGTAAAGACAGCCTTTCTGCTGATATTTTGTGTTTCATTGTTCAGTTTGGTGTCTGTTACGTGAGCCCTGGACACATCAACAGGTTTTGGTCCATAAGAAATTAGAGATTTTATAACAAAGGGGGGAAACAGCCTCCAACTGAAGAGATGTTGATAATGTGTAGATGTCATAGACTACTCATATCATCTCATGGACTACAGCAGGGATTTTGTGGTCTCCACCCTGGTACTTTGACGGAGTCGATACTCACTGTTTTCTGTTGTGTTGTGTTTCCTTTTTCATTACAGTATATGATCACGTTTGCATGTGCACGGAAATGTTCCCGAGTTTTCCCCCTCAACGCTGGGGGCGACGCTCATTTCTTTATTATGCATGAAAAATAAATGCACCTATGTTTGGGTGAGTTGGCATAAATATTCCAACAGTTCAAGAACATCACTTGGAAACACACACTGGGATTTCTGTTGTATTGGCTTTTCTTTTAAGAAAACAAAAGGTCTTGTTACAAATGTTGTGGAAGTCTTAAAGTTATTTCATGTTTTTATTACCTTATACTAAGGTCCTTTTACGATGAACTGAGTATTAAAATGAATTTTACTATATCCTCGTGTTGGGGAGTTGTTCTCCCCCGTTTACTTGGCACTTCAGTTTGTTGTAATGCAGTTTTGTTATTTCTATGTATGTACTTGAATAAAGAAAAATATAACTTGCCTTCAAATTCACTTTGGTTTCCATACAAATATGCATGTAAGTTTGTAGGCACCTAAACTTACTCTATATAAGGGTATGTATATATTAGAAATGTATATACGGTTTGTTTGTTTAAACATGATCATCTAGCTGTCAAATTTTATTAATGTAACAAAGCATAACAAAGCACAAAAATGTTGAATTGTGGTCAAAACAAACAAGCTGTGAAGCCAAGTCTCAGAGTTGATATTGCTAAAAACTACAACTAAACCCAGTGATGATGTGGAGTCAGTTAAAAACAAAGCATCACTATATCCATGTCTTCAAACTTAATCTACCAGGTTGATTGTGCCTGATTAAATTATTTGATTGTCAGGGGGACATAACCTTAACTTTTAAGTAGATGGCAACTTTTATCAGCAATTGGAGTAAGTCTGCAGCATTGCCAGTGATATTAACTATTTAACTATTTGCAAACTATTTACTATCACGTCTGGTGTGTTAGGGCGTCTACATAAACATTACGTTATTTAGAGATAGTCTTATTAGTCTGTGTTTTTTGTGTTGAAATTTCAATTTATTCAGTCTAATATTAGAGAAGCAAGGCAACAATTTACCCAGCGGATCGGTAACAAAGAAAAAGACAAAATAAATACATTTGAACACAGTTAATATACTGTAGATGTAGATCATGGGTCCCCAACCCTTTTTAAAACAGAGAAACACTCAGAGGGCATCCAGTAACACAAGGAGCTACTTGTTTGATGTAGACTTATCAAACATTGTTATCATAAAAAGTTCTGAAGGATACAATAGTGACCACTCTTCTGACCATCATGATTGGATCCATCACGATATCGTTATAAGTGCAACCTCTGCCCCAAAAGCACAGGAACAGTACCATTTCTGGACTAGTTTTGTCTTTTGGAACACACGCCACAGACACCTCAGGTAGACCATGGGGGCTACCAGGTGCCCCTTCAGGTTGGTGACCCCTGCTGTAACTGAATGAAAGCTGGTAATAAGTCCTCATCAGCCCATTGATCATGCATAGTTTTGTCAACAGGGTATGAATAATGTAACATTGAATCCTACCAACACGGAGCACAATTAGAAAAGAAACTAATAAAAATATATGTTATTGCAATTCATAAGGTTTGGTTAATTTAACATATAAAAATATTGAAAAGAAAAGTTCTGTAAAGGAAACGCTAGTGTCTCAGTTCCGGACTTCCTGTTTATGTCTATGCTGTTGAATGGTGGAAAGGAATGAGGTCCTCGGATAATAAGAAAACAACAGAGTGATACCGGACAGACGATAACTCAAAATGAGTTGGTATGTATTTTTAAAAATATATTTCAACTCTACGTAGGAAACATACGTTAATGGCGTTAAACTGACCGACTGGGCTCAGACTATTTACCGGAAACAGTAGCAAAGCGGACGTTAGCATTAGCTTGTGGAAGTCGCTGTTCTATAAAATCAAGTTTTCCCCCCTCAAACTAACTTCATGAATAATCGTTTAAATGTCACTAAACCTTACACGAAAACACAATTAATCGTTTGTGTTGTGGCAAAGAAAACAACAGTTGTCGGCAGCTGTCTTCGAGGTTTGTTTGTTTAAAAGAACTTCAGCTAAGCTAACTAAAGGACACATTTAACACAACACAAAATACACAAAATTGGATTTAATGTGTCTGTTTTGACGTTTGAACTTTATATGTATTTGAGAAGGTGAAAGTGAAACGACAAACGTAGACACTGACTACTGTAGCTTCCACTTTAACAAGAGTAAACATGTAGCCATTTAAAGGGAACTCCAGTTTGCAGCTATCGTTAGTATTTGCGTTGTGCTTTTGAAAGCCGACCTGTGTGGTTTTCAGGCTGTTGTTGTTGTTGTTGCTGTTATTTTTGTTGTTGTTGTTGTTATTGTTGTTGTTGTCAGGTGATAATTTTAGGAGTTCTTAAGAATAGCAACATGACAACAACAAAAATAAAACGATGTCAAAGATACATTCCACATAAGCTATTATTTTTATTATATATGTATTTTAATATAGATTGATAGACATTTGACTTTTGGAGAAAAAGCTAGAGAAGCCAGATTGAGATGCTTTGGACATGTTCAGAGGAGGGACAGTGGATACATTGGTAGTAGAAGAATCCTAGAGATGGAGCTACCAGGTAGGAGACAAAGAGGAGATTGATGATAAACACAACAAAACAGTGGTGTGGATGAAAAGCACTTGAGGACAGTCCATGTTGGGCCTGTAATGGAAACCAGTTCAACCCAGTTTTTTGTTTAGAAGCTTTTAACCATTGTTATTAAGTTTTAACTGATAATATGAAAAGTTTTTAATAATATTGATTTGATACTAAGCTCTATCAACTCTTTACAAACCCATAAAGAACCTATTATTGTATACTAAGGTCAATAAACAAAGGACAAGGGGAGATGGAGAGTGTTAACTTGCTGTAGCAACTGATGAAAACGGGGGCAAACCAAAAGGAAGAATAAAGAAAGAGATATATAAATAGATAGAACATTTATTCTGTAATGGTAATGGCAAGAAACATCAAATTAATAGTTAGATTTCTGCACTCGGTCTCCCTCAGGAGTGTCTCAAATTTTTTTTTATGTGGTTGAGGTTTGGACACTGACCACTCCATGTTTGAAAATGCAGCCTCATGATCCATGAGTCACTCTGTCATAATTTAAACCTTGTGAGTCCTTGCATTGTCATCTTGGATATGCCTGTGCTGTCCTGAAAGAGAAACATGGAAAAATGTGGTCATTTAGTAAATTAAGCTGGTTAAGTCAGAATATTGACTGTGGCACTGACATGACTCTTTTAGAAACTTCAAAAAACTAGAATTACTCTGGAGTATCCTTGCGGTAAATTATGGCTCCAGTAGCAGTACAGTACCAAACAAGGGATAAACATTGTCACTCAGAGATAATCTTTAACATTTGTCGGATCATTTTAACTGGTTCTGAAATTGTCTAGAATTGTTTATTCTGTGTTTTTCGTGTTTAAAGTGCCTTATATTTAACAAAAAAGTGTTCCACAAACAGGTTAAATGTCTCATACTATATTTGATGATGGAATCCTAGCCATTCTATTGTTCAGTTCTTTTGTTGATATGGGTATGTATAGAGTGAAAGTAATAGCCAGATGTGGCCAAAAGGAAACATTATTTCCCTGCAGCCCGGCAAGGATTCACCCACGGAATGGAGCCGGTCCCTGGCCCAGTGGTTGGGCACCAGTGCTCTATATCACAAAGTATGAGTGCAATAGCAATCTGAATGGTATGCAAAAAACTACTGTATGTTATAAATGAACTAGGCACAATCAGTTGCTTATAAATGCTAAAGTATACTGTAGATAATAAGTTGTTTGTCTTTCATTAGATCAACTTAATGGAGTTTGTCCTCTTAACAAGGATACAACGAGTTTAAGAGATTTACCGTAAATTCCGGACTACAGAGCGCACCTGATTATAAGCCGCACCCACTACATTTTTAGAGGAAAACCGATTTTGTACATACACAAGCCGCACCTGTATATAAGCCGCATGTGCCCACATTAAAACATGTACCAAAAGGAAACATTATTTCCCTGCAGCCCGGCAAGGATTCACCCACGGAATGGAGCCGGTCCCTGGCCCAGTGGTTGGGGACCAGTGCTCTATATCACAAAGTATGAGTGCAATAGCAATCTGAATGGTATGCAAAAAACTACTGTATGTTATAAAAGAACTAGGCACAATCAGTTGCTTATAAATGCTAAAGTCTACTGTAGATAATAAGTTGTTTGTCTTTCATTAGATCAACTTAATGGAGTTTGTCCTCTTAACAAGGATACAACGAGTTTAAGAGATTTAATACCTTTGGATCATAATTACTGCAAAGCTAGTGTTGAAGTGACACTATTGCATCACATGGTTTGGACATGTGTGCCATTAATTAAATTAGTGTAAACTCCTGAACCGGTACTAAAATAGAGAAAAGTGCTAAAGGATAATGATAGAATTACACTCAAGATAATAACATTTCTGCATGATGTTTGTTGATTAGTGTTTACACAAAAAGCAATAGATGTGCCAGCCATTATATCACATGTACAGTACTCAGCTCAATAATAGTCTAATACTGGAAATATAGTTAAAACAAGGCATTGACCTTAATATAACCTTTTCTTCCATGAACAGAGATTTTCATATTACTAAACATCTAACCTCACTCAACATTTAATAGTGTCCATTGGTAATATAAACAATACTTACCAGCTGCTCTCTAAATATCCCTCCAAATCTCCCTACACATGCTCAAGGCCATAAAATGATTTATATAAAGCAAAAGAATTCTCAATTTTGACTGATTCTCCAACTGATGATGATCACAATTTAAATCAATTGTACAAATTAGTACATGTATTAATTTGTACTAATTAGCCAGCAATTTTAAATTTGTAAATTAAAAATCCACTTTCTGTCAATCTACTGAGAGATTAATTTTCAAAGTCATAAATTGTTTCCAGTGTTTGAAGAATAGAGTAATGGCGGAGTGGAACAACTGGAGAAAAGAGTCAGGAGTGATTGGTGGTAAAGGAGAGACAGCTAAGGTGAAGGGGGAGGTTTACAGGACAGTTGTGAGACCAGCCATGATGGATGGATTAGAGACACTAGGAATAAGTAGAAGACAGGAGACAGAGCTGGAGGTGGAGGAGTTGAAGATGCTGAGAATCTTTTTAGGGGACAAGGATGGACAGAATCAAGAATGAGGTGATTTGGGGGACATCACAGACAGGAAGGTTTGGAGAAAAAGCTGGAGACGCCAGATTGAGATGGTGTGGATATGTTCAAAAGAGGGACAGTGATTATATTGGTAGAATAATGATCCTAGAGATGGAGCTACCAGGTAGGAGACAAAGAGGAGATTGATGGATGCAGTGAGAGAGGACATGGAGGTAGTAAATACATAGGTAGAAGATGCAGAGGACAGGGTGAGATGAAAATGTTTGACTTGCTGTAGCAAACCATGACGGAAATGGACAAGCCGAAAGGAAAAGAAGGACAAATTGTCTCCAGTTTGGGATTAACATGTATCAGTACCATTGTTTCTACACAGTGGAAGTCTTTTCCATTCTCACTAAATAAAGCCATGGGTGAAAGTTCAGAGATAGTTGTGATTAATTGAAAGACAAGGTTTCATTAGTATTCCATTTACTTATCCTTAGTTTTCATGTAATTGTGGTTTCTTTGACAGCTGTCTTGTCTTGTCTTACCCCTATGAACTGAACTTTCTATTGAGTTGGGGTCCTCAACACTAGCTTATGGTAAAACCTTTTTAATGTGATTTTTCTGAAGCTACAATTTGAATGGACTGTCATAAATCCAGTCCTCCATTCTCACAGTGCTAGAGGAAGTGCCTGACGTGGATGTGCATGAACTTGCTTTATAATATGTTCCACATTCACAGTGTCATTATCAGGAAAGACAGTAATCAAGTGAGCAAAATGTCGTCACTCACTTCACTGCCGCAGTCAATAGCTGGCAAGTGACGCTTGTACCGGCACGCACTGCCAAATACAAGGTCAAAAGTGGGGGCACTCTCTGAGTCAAAAGAGCCTTTTATTTGCTCTGCTGACCGATGCATTCTAACAGAGCCTGCACACTTGCTTGGATGACGTGAGGAGTTTGACTTTGGGGTCATTCTCAGAACAATCCCACTTCCCAGTATCTTCAAGCAACCCTCTGTGCTCTGTGGAATATCTGAGGTTGAGAGATGCACTACTCTGCTGAGGGCACACACATTTAAAGTTTGACTGACGAGCCATTGCTTCTTCTTGTCGGCTCATAAGGAGTGCCAAGGAGAAGAGCCTGTTTTGTCTTAGTTTTGCCTACGTGCTTCCTTGTTGGCAGTGACGTTGGCCTATATACCAGGAAAGATTGCATCTCTGCCTTAATGGAAGTTGAAGATATTACAAGTCAATACAGGAAGTACACAATGGCTTGTTTATAAGAGACCCTGACAGAAATAGGATTATGCTGAGAACAAAATAAAAAAAACATAATTTTATGGTCCTTATGGACCTTAATCTCATATCACTCTTGTTTATTTGTTGCCACAAAATAATACTAATTCAAAATATTCAAATTAAATGCTCAATTAATAGTTTGAAGCTATCAAAGGTCTTTGATGTGGTGCTTGGATTGTTTTCTACTTAACCCAACCACCACATTCCACATTCAAAGGAAATTCTTGACTCGAATTGTTAGTTTTAATTGCATTGTTAAAGTTTTTTTTAATCACTTTTGGGGAAAATACTGCAAGTTTTTCCAGATTGTATTGCAGTGAAGTTGTGCTCATCTACATTTCAATTATGTGGATGCCATTTCTTAACACATACTCGCTGGTATGTTGGTGTCTATTAGTTAAGGTTTATTTATTTAGTCATTTTCAACGAGATTGAAATTGCACCTGGCACCTTAGAGATTACCTGTGTGTGCAATACCAAGAAAAATTAAGTGACAAAGCTTTTTAACAAAGTAGCACTACACTATTCCCAGAAATATGAACAAAAACACTTAAAGACCCTTGTGTGAAATGGCTGTCCCCAGTTTCTCCTTTCACATTATTGCAGTTAAAATCAAAAGTTCTGCTAATTACAATGATTACAACCCAGTTTATGAGTCATTGGGATTTACATGAATGACATTTGCAGAGAAAGTGTGAATATCAGAAATGCTGTGTGAACAAGAGAAATAGTGGTAGTAGATTGAGCTGCCCATGTTCCACTGGGGAGGAATAGATGGATTTGAAGTAGTAAAGAGGAGGCAAGTTTGCTATATTTTAGTACATGTCTGACCTGTCTGAACTTGCACTTTTATTTAAATTAAGTCATGGATGGAAATTCATCATAGATCGATTAACATTGCATTTAATTACATGTATTGACATAACTTCAACTCATAATTTCAACTCGTTGTCTGTGTATTTCAGCATTGGCATCAATTTCAATATGAAACCAATTACATATATCTGTCATGTTTAAGAGCATTGTTCCCCAAACCTGTTTGCGCCATGGACTGGTCAAATGTCTGGCAGTTTTTTTGTGGACTGGTCTTTGTGGTGTAGTGCAGTGGTCCCCAAACCTTTCTGTACCGCGGAGCGGTTTAATGTCTGACAATATTTTCACGGCCCGGTGTAGCAGATAAAAATAAAATAAAATCATCGGCATTAAAACTGTTGTATTTTCTCTGTAATAGTAAATCCACTGTGTAATCATGTGCAACTTTATTAGTGACGTCCCTGTGAGGTTGCACCAACAACAGAACATGACTTGAGCAACATCCACACACTCTGATCACTATGGTAACGTTTAAACATACCTTAAAAATAAGACACAACACAAAAACAATGTGTATGAAAATACTTACGACTCACAGCAGGACTGAATCAATGGGAGCCCTGAGCTTGTTTTGCTGTAACGAGACGGTCCCATCTTGGTGTTATGGGAGACCCGAAGCGTGCTACTTAGGTCTGTTCCGTAATTTTGTTTTGGTTGTCGTCACTGCTTCACTTAGATCGGTGTTAGAAATGGCAACAGGGTTTTCAGTGCTGTTGTGGCGATGTCGGGGTACTCTGCTGTGACATTAATCCAGGAAAATGGCAGAGTTGATGCCTCGAACAGACGTTTAAGGCCGCCGTCATTTGCAATCTCCAGCAGTTGATCTTTCTTTAATTTAGCGGGATGTATCACGTGACTTACAGTGTCGAGGACTTGACATGCGTCAAGTGAAATGGATGTAACAGAGAGAATCCGGCCACGTATCATAATAAAACATCATTAAGGCTCGGATAATAAATCAAGTTGTCCAGTCATACGTGGACGTCCTCGATCAGAGAATGCCTACTCTGTGATAGGTGGCGTCCAGTTGATGTTTATTGGACATATTGGACTTGGATACAAAAAGATGAGGGGATTTGGTCTTTTTAAAAACACTCTTAAGCGTCAAATAATAAATAAAACGTAAATTGTGTAAGTTGAGCACCATCTCTCTGCCGCCCGGTACCAATTGCCCCATGGACCAGTACCGGTCCACGGCCTGGTGGTTGGGGACCACTGTTTTAGAGAATACATTTTACCAACGACCGTTATAGGCACTGTAGGTTTGCGATCCACTATGACGCTATAACTCAATAATCCTGTCAACACAAAGAAGTGAGTCATAATTGATTAAAAAAATAATCTGAGGTGATTTTCCATGTTGGCTCACCCTAATGATGACACAGTGGGTGAAACTTTCTCTCTGAGCCAAAACCTACTAGATGTGTTAGGGCATTGGCAATCAGTTCAAACTGGGATGACTTAAGTTTGTCGTCAAATCTTCATTGAAATCAAGAGCCACTGATACGTTCTACTGCCTGAAGTGTAGCATCGGCACAGAGCAGACAAATCAAAGAGAATCCTGATACCTGAGCTAAAAGTGAATCCAGAGGGTTTTTAAAAATTTCCAACTGGATTAATCCCACTGTTATTTGACCACGTTGGGTTTTGTTATTGGGTTGTCATCAAAGGGATTGTCCTCACACATCAGTAGCAGTCGGTTTGCACAACAAGACTCTACATCACACCCTCTCTTTTCCATCTCATTATTCTACACACCTTTCCTTTGACGCAGCTGCTGCCTCACCCTGCCTGTCAGCTGCAACTGTCCATCATATAGCTTAGATTTCAGGCCATTAGTGTCACTTCAATAACAATCCTACATCCAAGCACATTGGCAAGGCAGTGTTTTCTTAAGGCACTCTGATGCTGGCAGGAGACTTATTAAGGCACAGGCAAGGGGTTCACAATGTGGATAAAAGATTGTTTTAACAATTTTAAAGAAACAGGGATTTTTTTTCTCTTTTTCCGAAACTTTGTTTGTAATCTTCACAGTTCTTTCAAGTGTGTAGAAAAGTTTGTATTTTGAACAAATCAGGGAAATGGGCCATCGTTGTCATGCTAACCCTTGCTCAAAATAATCTTGCTCAGTGAAGTCAGAACCAAAACGACAAACCCAGTTTTGCTGATGACTGCTTTAGTTTTTTAGAATGTAGTTTATTCTTTTAATTATTTTGGCCTTTTCACATACCCTTTCTAGTTGAAATGCAAACCTATATCTTTATCAGTTTATTTCAGTTGTTTTGTTATATTATTGCTATGACAGATACTTGTGGTTCGTTATGACTGCTTTAGGTAACCATGTAGGGGCATTGGTGCCCTAGTGGTTAAGGAACGGAGTGGGGTCCGGAGGGCTCCAGGTTCGAATCCACCAACTGCCAAGTTACCTCTGAGCATGTCACCGTCCCCATTCTCTGCTTCCCCGGGTTCAAAGCTGCCCACTGTTTACTTTGGTGGTGGGTTAAATGCAGAGGTGACACTTTGTTGTGTGCAGTAGTGTGGATCACAATGTCAAGGAGTTTGCTTTCCTTCCTGGTTTAACAGCTTTGAATGATCGTGGGTCATTGATCTTGATCTTTCTCCAGCCTCTGGTCTGATGTGTTTACCACCAACAACCATTGAATTGCTTGCAATTCGCAATTGTCGAAGTCTTCATCTTATTTTGTTCTGTCTTTTTTGTGTCTCTACAGGATTCCCTTCAAGATTGGACAGCCAAAGAAGCAGATTGTCTCTAAAACTGTAAGTCACTCACACACATACATTTTTATTTAACAAGAGACACATTGAAGAGTGATGGTCTACAGAAATTAGTCTATGTGAAGGTTTAATTATTCTTCACCATAAGTATGCCAACTGTGCGATGCACATAACCTGATTAGTGTGCGACTTTAACCGCAGCAGGAAATAAGAGAATATAATCAGATATGTTTGTCTGGGCCGGTCAGGACAGCAGAGGTGGTCACCTTGAAGTAACACTGAGTGGGTGAGCTACTTTCTGGAGCAAAACCACTTCCACTCTAATAGTCCTGTGGCGCAGCATTCACTGTCAGACTGGGTTTCCAGCTTCCTGTGCCCGTCCTAAGCAAATCCCATTGAGTGGGTTACAAGCTGCCCATTCAGATGGG
The DNA here is from genome assembly GCA_016785265.1 of Paraplagusia blochii. Lineage (NCBI taxonomy): Eukaryota > Metazoa > Chordata > Actinopteri > Pleuronectiformes > Cynoglossidae > Paraplagusia > Paraplagusia blochii. The sequence goes on from JAFBJS010057685.1 coordinate 28,417, forward strand.
ATGCCGTTGACAAAGTGTCGACTGCCTCCCTCTGTGTTTTGACCTCTGTGTTTAAATCCAGGAGCCCACAGAACCACAAGAAAGAAGCTGCAGAGGCCTCTGCAAGTTATTTGACATAGACAGAGGGACGAATAGGGATGTACTGTCTCTCCCTGACAACCTGATGTATTGAACCACTATAGAATGTCTTAGTTTATTAGCTAAAGTCATCACTCCAACATGTCCCTGAGAACTTTTGAGAAAACCTGAGAAAACCTGAGAAAAATTCAGCATCCTTTAAAATAAATGTAATAATCTCATCTTAGCATGTACTGATAAAGGACTACTACAGAGTAAAGCTCTGCCAACTTATTTAGATAATGTGACAATAAACACAATTTCTTTCTAAATTTAGCATCTGATTTTGCTGTTGAAACCTCATATTTTGGGCCTGTGTGGTAAAAAAGGGGCAGTTTTGTTATGTTTGTCTTCCTTCATAACCATCGTCTGTAATTACACAAAATATACACAGTTTCCAAATTACAGGCCTTTACATTAATTCTGTTCTGTCCTTGTAGGTTGAACGGGACTTTGAGCGTGAATATGACAAACTGCAAAAGTAAGTTTGCATTTATAAATAAATGTGTCCATGGAGTTTTAATGGTTTTGATTTCCACACTGCTCTCATTGCACCACTGTGAGAATCTACAAGGAGGGGTAAAATAAAATAGCATTTTTTTTAAGATTACAATAAAGTTTTTAAAGTTTTAACCATGGAAAAGACTGAGAGGACTTAATACTGTATGTTAAATTGCTCAACAATGAAAATGTTTCCCACTGCGCACATTTCCCACATTACTGTATCAGGTTCTTATCAACAATACTGATTTTGAGCGCAGTTTACTAGCCCATAAATTTAACACTATTCATCTAAACAACCATCGATTTGTGATCTTTGCTATTTAATAATCTTGTCCTCCTTTCAGAAGAGATTATAGATTGTACTTGGGAACCCTGCAAAACCAGCAGCAGCACCCTTTTTCCTCACAGGATTAAGTGGATGAGTCAAAGCAGGAAACATGTACAGACATTATATTCTCCACCCCAAAAATCCATGTCAACACAACATTGTTTATTTGTTTCCCAAGTAGAGCAACTCAAGAAATGTGCTCAGCGAAACTATTTCCTAACGTGCAAAAAAATCTTTTGACTTGTTCTGTAACTCCTCACCCTTTTTAAAGTATAAGTCAAAATATTGTATAAAAACTATGAAATATAATTTCATCTCAGTCACAATCACTGCAGTAGCAGTGCCACGAGATCGAAGACACACAAACAACACACAAAAATCATCCACCCATCATTACAGATAATATCCAAAGATTTCTTTTGACAGCTAACAGACTGAAAGTGACAGAAAAGCCTTAAGGGTCATTAATTACTCAGACAAAACACATGTCAAACTGTGTTATCATCATTCGTCATTATCATTAGTTGCCAATTAAGTGAACCGACAGTAGTGAACTCCAGGTGCGATCATCTGTGATGTAGACACATTTTTCGTTTCCCAGACTCCCTGGTTAGGGAAGGGTCGGCACCTTACCATGAGTAGGACTTGTATGTGTAGAGGCCATTAAAGTGCGGTAATATAAAGTGTGTAGTGATGATTGTGGCAGCACATCCGCAGCAACAATAGAGAGCAGCAGCTGTTCCTCCGGGCTGCTCTATTAGCACCTTTTGGAAAGGAACCCTACACTCACTACTATTTCTCTTGAATGACTCTCTCACTGCAGTGTTGACGGATTAGTAAGGTGCAGCGTCTTTGGCCAGGACTGAAGCATCCTATCAACGCACTTATCACACATTAAAGATATATTTCAATAGCTGTTTAGTTTGTGATTCTTAATTACTATCTTAACATCAACAAAGCTTTGGTTTATTTAGTTAAAGTCATTCATAAAGGTCAACTTAGTGTGTATACACATGGATATTCCTTCCTATTCCGTCATTCATGTCTTGTTGTTTTACAAGAGGTAACTTGTAGCTTACAGTTCACTTTGGTCTACAAATTCATTTTATGTGTTTCAACTTGTTATCACGTAGCAGTAAAACCTGTGTGTCTTCCTTCAAATCATACTGTAAGGAAGAGATAGATGTGGTAATGTAGTAGTAATAAAGGGAACTGTGTAACTTTGAGAGTTGGAGATTGAAGAGACAAGACAGGAAGGTTTGGAAAAAAAGCTAGAGAAGTCAGATTGAGATGGTTTGGACATGTTCAGAGGAGGGACAGTGGAAACATTGTTAGAAGAATGATCCTAGAGATGGAGCTACCAGGTAGATGACAAAGAGGAGATTGATGGATGCAGTGATGGAGGACATGGAGGTAGTTGGAGTCAGAGTAGAAGATACAGAGGACAGAAGGAGAAGAAGCCCTGAACCCCCGAGCAAGGAACAAACTGAAAGAAGAAAAAGAATGTAATTTTAGGCAAATCTTATTATTAGACAACCTTTAGCCGGTTAACGACTCGGCATGTAATTTCAGAACCACTGATTCAAAACTATCTCATGGAGAATATGGTAACAAAATGAAATTCATTTTACTATATAATATATAAAAGTTTTGATGTGAACTAAGCATTTTTCTAATGATGTGATCCATAATACTTTCGGGTGTTTATAATTTATTTTTCAAATAGTGACGCTCAAACCAGTACAAATCAGTTTAACTCATGGATGGACTATAAATTACACAGTTATCATCTACAGAGTTGATGTTATCCCTCTGTGAAGTAAGGGAAATGAAACCCCTCCACATTGCCCCCTTTTTCATGAAAGCCAGAGAAGTGATATGAAGGCAGTCTCAGGGGAGATTCCAAACCCCTCATTTGCCTTAATTGATATAATGAATGGCATGTGTTCCAGCCTCCATAATTGCCATTTTTAACACCCATCAATGGAATATGTGCTGCAGAGTGATTGAAGACAATAACACTTTTGAACGCAAACATAGTTGACAGCAACAAGAATGATTCCCTATTTTTGTTAATTAGCCAACAGATGTTATAATACCGTTTTTTTTTTATGGAGTCAGTGAAATGTGTAATTCTTTGAACCACAGGTTTTATTCGATCATTTCCTTTTCCATGCGTTTTTTTGTGTGTGTTTCTGACGTTCTTTGTTCATGTCAACACGTGTTAAGTCATTAGGAAAAATCATGAATCGGGTAGAAATTTATTATCTATCACATTGAGTCATTTCACTACACCTGTCATGATCTACTTTTGCTAATATGACTTTTTCTGTTGCACATGTCAGCTGGTGTTTCCAGCAGTTGACAGTGTTCTCGAGGCCTTATTACCAGACCAAATGTTTGCTGATGATTATTCTTTTCCTCTTCCTTTTCCTTCTTGTCCCACAGGCTGGAGGATCAGACAAAGAAGCTTCACAAGGACATGAAGAAAAGCACTGAGGCTGATTTAGGTGTGTTCTACACCAGGTTGCCATTGATCTACTATTGTTCACCAGCATTCTTGATGTGGCTTGTCAGGTTTTTTTTTCTCATGGGAAGAGAGACATTTGATTGAATGTTGCCTCAGCCTGCTGTACAACAGGAAAATATAATTGGAGTGAACAAACCAGCACCTTATTCTCTTTCTTAAATGTTTATTTATATATATTATCATTTTATGATTACAATGATAATGAATATATGAATTATGAACACAAAATTAGTGTTTTATAGTGGTAAGGCTTAAATATATTTTTTTTAGATCAAAGTAAAGAAAAAAAACTTTTTTGTTTGGTAAGCGGTCTTGGGGACGTGTCCTGGTAAGTTGTCGGTTGTAAGTTTGAAGGGGAGATAGAAGTAGAGACAGAGAGGGATTTCTGGAATAATCAAATGGTCGTAGCATCCCTTGTTAATGGATTCTGTCTGTCACAGTGATCCTGTCATCACTAAACAAAGACCTGAATATACTCTTCCTTTCATTTAATACAATGTCTTCTCAAGTAGACATAAGCTATCACTGTGTTCCCAAAAATTTAGCGCCGCATGTCGGTTAAATGTCTCATAATATTTTTTTGGACCGGTCGTTAAGTTGTGGCAGATAAAACCCTCTTATTAAAAGTAAATTTCTGGTGTTCTGAAATAGTTTCCTACCTACAAAATTTTCCTAATCAAATTAACTATACATGCACACAAAGGTTTCCCAAGTGCACCCAGCCTATAATTTCCTCCTACCAGTCTGGTATATAAGGTTAGAGACTTGCATCAATAACTTTGCGTCATTTTGAGTTTTTTGTTGTTAAGTTCATTTGTTGATATGGGTATGGACCAAGTATAAGTAATAGCCTGATGGGGCCAAAAGGAAACATTTCACCCACGGACCGGCACCGAGCCCTGACCCAGTGGTTTGGGACCACTGATCTATCATACCAAGTCTGATCGCTCCTTCTGTAAGCTGGTGTTTTTCAACCATAATAGTGTTCCGCAAGATATAGTCAGGTTTGCCGTGGGAAATTATTCAATTTTACATTTAATTTTTTTCGCATTTTACTCACTGAGGGGTAAAGTAAAAAAAGTGGGATTGTGAAAGACATTTTTTCAGTGTTGGATTAGATTCCTGTTGATAAAATTAAAATTATTAGAATGTCTTTGTGTTGTTAATATATGCAACAGAGTTTCAAATTTCTCAATTTCCAGCTGGCGGTGTATCTTGAGACTTTTCAAAGAAAAAATCTGTGCCTTTGCTCAAACAAGGTTGAAAACACTGCGGTAGAATATGGATAGGACCTGATTTAATTTCACGGACATTCCCATAAACAGTTAATTTTACTGCTTTGTCTTTTGGATTTTCAAATTCTTGAAATCCCAGTGTCTTCCGGTGACATCAGGAAAGGTTGAATTAAGCAATTTTTTAGCTGTCAGAAATGGATTCAGAAATATCACACCTTGGTCATTGATTTGTTGAAAATTGATACACAGGGGAGTCTTAAGAGAGTGTGAAAATGGACCTGGGATTATTCATTTGTTCACTGAAGCCCATTTTCACCCCAGCTTCTGCCTTCACACATGTCCTTATAGTGAGGCCCATGGGTTTTGACATTGATGACATAATTTGGTGTGTGGTTGCCATCTAAACAAAGGGCAAGGCTGCAGATAAGTTTTAATTAGTACTGTTGCTGACTGGTTTAATAATAAGAATAAAATTTTACAGTGAATATTCATCTATTCTCTTTCATATTTCTTTTCCATAACAGCTAACTTCTGTATAAACATGCAATTTTTTTAAGAAACACACAACATTAACGTGGGATTGCTCCCTTGGGGGTAAGAAAATTCGGCTTTGAATCCTTACGAGTAAATAAAAGTGAGATGTGATTTAAAGCGATATCAAATGTTTTTAACAGCGTCTTGTGCTCTGTGTTTCTTTCTCACAGCCATGTCCAAAGCTGCTGTGAAGATCTCCGGGGACCTGCTGAATAATCCTCTGTGTGAGCAGGACCAGGCCTTCCTGGAGTCCATGGCTGCTTTAGATACAGCCATGAAAAGGATGGACTCCTTCAACCAAGAGAAGGTCAGTCATTTAGTTTCGTTCCTCCCTCCTTTTTTAACAACCATAGATTATTTAAATACACTTTTTGGTTAGAAACACGTAGATATTTGTCAACATTGTGCAGTGTGTTAACTAGAGTGATCCATATGCGTTTCCGTCTGCTGGGTCTGAAAAGCATCTGTGGAATCATCCTCTATAAGCGCAGGCTACGGTGCATCTGCTGTGAAACATGATGCGTTTATGGCTCACATGAGACTAAAATAATGTTTGCAATAGAAATGGTCTCAGGGGGAAATTATGCCCAGCCATAAAGTTCAAAGAAGAATGTCTTGGTTCCTTGTTGAAACAAACTTCAGTAAAACACCAGAAAGTTATGTTCCTTAGTAGTTTGATGAACTTTGTCAACATTTCCATGCCCAGTATGAAGGGAGCATCACTATTCTTTTTATCATATTTGTTTGCATTGCAGTCTATTCAAAAGAATTTTTTTTCAGAGATTCACTTTTTTTATTTATTTCAGGAGTATAAGGGATGCAGAATATGTCTGTGTTATTAATGCGTTGTTGTTGTTGTTGTTGTTGTTGTGTTCTCTGGCTAAAAGGTCCTTTAGATAACAGGTGTCAAACTCAGGTCTCAGGCCTAATCTGGTCCGATGTAATTATATCTGGCCAGCAAGATAAAATCAAATACTAGAGTTAGCCCATTAACTGTCAGAATTTGTTATATTAATAATGCATGCTTTTTGTTAAAGCACATACATTTTGTTCTGTAAAGTTGGATTTACATTAAAATGATCTGAAAAGACTACAAAGAGACAGAATAAGAAACAAATACCACTGATGTGGGAATTATTTCTAATGTAATTTCTCATGTGTTGATAACATCAAGCTTAGGCTGTTCGCATTCAATGTTTTCATATGAAAAAACAACTGGAGAGATGGGAAAAGATAAGTTAATTTCTCAAATATTGAGTTTAGCCCCTGACTCCATGCCAGTTTTTAATTCTGGCCCATGGTGAAATAGTGTTTGACACCCCTGCTTTAATGCATCGTCTTGCTTCATTTTTGTTTTTGATTAGACTCATCGCTACAGGTGTATATATGGTATATAAATATATATATGTATATGTGTATGTATATGTGTGTGTGTGTGTGAGTGAGTGAGTGAGTGAGTGAATCATACGCTATTGTATGTGTGTGTCCTCCAGGCACTTGCACTGTGAAAGACCAAAAAGAGAAAAACAGTACAGGAGAGCACAGCAAAGCATATGCCAATCGACTTTTTTTCATCTGCGTATTTTTCTTACTTATTGCTCTACTGTTAGTTATTCTGGGCTCCTACGTTTGTTGCCTTCAAGTATCTTATTTCTTTTTTGCGTTTGGTTGAACTAGAATGATCACGTAACCTGTTCCACAATAATCCACAAAAGAATGGAGAATTCCTTGTCTTTAAAAAAAAAGGAAAAGTGGGGAGAGTGCAGTTTTTCCATTGTAAAATGGCAGTGTAGTATCTCAGGAACAGTAAAGCATCTGGAAATGTACATATTTGCATGAGTTGATTTATATTTTCTGTGGAACCTCAACAAACTGGATGGTTTTCATTGGAAATCAAACTGAAGACGCCTATTCTCTAAGATATGAACGCAAAGCATCCTCCGAGTTACAACCAAAAATTCTCATAGTCGAGCTCTTCCAATTTTACAATGAGCACATTGTAAACCTATCAAGCATCGTTTTTTTTTTTTAAACAAAAGTCAGGAGGTTGATCTATTTAACAGACAGCAACTTCAACAACACATAGAAGAAAAAGGGTTTAGTATTGAATGTGAAATACACTCAAAGGATGAGTTAAAGGCACTGAGCCTTAAAGCCACTTTTGTCTCTTTTCTTTCTTCGTCCTTTTTTCCCCTATTCCACTCCTTCAGACTGGCTCATCAAATTTTACAGGAACTAGTTTTGAGAGACCAGACAAATTAGAATGTGGTTTGACCATATGGGTAGTGACCCCGGGCATGTAGGATCCAGGACTTGGCTCGTTATAGTGCCTGGCATTCAGATTGGATTCAAGCTTTACCATTTTAAGGTTTTATTCCATAATATATATGATTTTTTTACCTCTTTGATTTTGTATTGGGGAAATATTTTTAGTTTTGGCATGTACACTTGCTACACTTTTAATAGTGACATAAGGATCTGTACTTATTCAGGCAGAAAAACACCAAGGAGTCCTGTTCTCTAGACCAGGGGTGCCCAATAGGTAGATCGGGGTCTACCAGTAGATCTTCAAAGGTGCTCCTGAGCGACAACATAAAAAAATAATTGTAATAAAACTAGTGATGTAATTCTATTTTAAGATGCTAATCACTGGGCTAAAGTGAGAATTATATTGGTAATGAGTCAGACAGTATAACGTACAGTATGTTATATGTTAATGTAGAGAGTAAGATTTCTTAAGTTCCACACATGGGAACTTTTTCACTCACCCTGTTCCCAGCTCAAAGGTATTGGACCAGAATTTAGTCTACGAGAAAATAAAGAAATTGAAATATTCTGTTTGCTAAGGACTGATCAGCACTGAGGAGTTATATTATACCAGCCCTGTTTTTATGTAATTGAGACTGGGTTTAGAGAAAAAGGTGAGGAAAACAATATTAACAATATTACCATTTAGGACAAACGACAACAGGACTAATATCCTGTTGCAGCTTTACATTTCATTACAATTCAAATACCTCTGTAATAATACTTTTATTAAGCAGTACTCCCGAATCTTTCACCCCATCAAGACACTATCATTACATTGCCAGTGGTTAAAATAAAGTTGAATTGTTGAATAAATGTAGCACCTGTGTTCAGATTCAAGAGATAAATTGAATCAGAGGGAGTTTAAATACCAATGTGTGTCATAAAACTCAATCAGTCCGATTAAAAAGAAATTAACAAATTGAAAGCCACCCACAAAGCACTACTTGTAACCACAATATCATCAGCTAGGATCAGTGTTTTAAAAAAACTTGTTCACTTTGGTCTGTTTCAAACCCCCTCAGCCCAAAGTCCATCTGTTGTAGAATGGATTGTATTGGCACTTCATAAAAATGTATTTAATTGTTGTAATGTTGCCCTTGCCTTGTTAAAAAACTATACAGTTGAGTAGTCTTTACCCTTGCATTTCTATACAACCTAATGCAAGTTAGCATTTTAGGAGGTGCAATATAGTGCAGTCGTTGTATATGTCAGGCATATAAGTTGCTCTAGCATACTAACAGTGTTTCCCAATAAAACAGTGCTGCTCAAGATTTTGCTTCAAAAGTGGAATAAGCTGTAGCTGAATTAAGCCCTGAAATAGGGGTAGCCTGGCATCCACCATTGTTTTTATTGTGGAACATAGCTTTCTGGTGTTTTACTGCGTTTTCGTATTGTTATGGTGCTCTGTTAGAGCCACCTTAAACTGCTAAAATAAATACCATGTTGATAAAGACTCTGGTCAAGGTTAAGAAGTTTTGTTAGGCAACTGGACATTGGGTTTTTGGAAAATGTTTCACCTCTCACCCAAGAGGCTGCTTCTGTTCTGTACTGAAGAAGTTTCTTAGATGAGAGTTGAATTTGTTTTTTAACTGATGGATGTCCACTGTCATAGCTGTGTTGGCAGTCTTGCTTTGTTTTTCTGACAGCTAGGTGAGGTCACAGTTTCACTGAATAACAAATTCTCCCTGTAAATGTTCCTTTCCAGGTTTAGGCAGGATTTTTGTCTTTCCTTTTGTGTCAGGTGTCTAAGAGTGAGCTGAAGGCAAAGAAAAGCAGTACGAGTTACTTTTTGGTCAGTCTGTTTTGTGGAGTATCACCTCAGGTTGGCTAGGTGTTTAATATCCAGTACATCTCTCTCTCCCCAACACTTGTGCAGCATCTACCCTTCAAGCTGAGTGTTGATTCTGACGGCACATAACAGCAAACCCTCACCGCTCCAGCAAAACAGACACAAAAGCTTCCACCCTTTGCTCTTCTCCATGTTGAGACGAGATGCTCTGCCGCGGGCCTCGCAAGCAAGAGAGCCAGCAGATAAAACGTGCAGTGATAATGAAGGCAGCAGTGGCCCAGGTCTGTGTGTTTATTTCTGGGGCTGAGGAGGGCGCACAGCCCCGCCGGCACACTGCTGCCGAAGCTGAGCCCCAGTGTACATGGCGGCAGCACAGTCGAGAATGCTGCGTTTGGAGGGATATTGATTTCCTCTGCGATCTGTGTGTATTTTTGGGAGGCCTGTGTGCCTGGATGCCCTCTGCCCTGTGACTCACTGATGGAGACTACTGCTCGAGCACCAGCCTCCGGCTCCGCGGAGCCTCTAAGGAATACCCCCCTCTCCTTCACTCTGTGGGAAGGGGCAGAGGGTAGAGGGCACCAGCATGCTTAAGCAAATCTGCCGTTGCTGCGCTCCCTTTTTGCTGCTTCTCACCTTAGAAGCATCAGCAACACAGCTCACATTGGGGAGGGGGGATGGTGTGAATATGTAAAACAAAGAAATGTGTATTCCCATGTACTTATTTGTTATTGGTTCTGTGTTTTCCCCTCAAACCATCAACCATTTTTTACTTGGAAATCTGCCCGTGTGAAACAGTGAGCATTGCTGTATGTACTCGTTGATGATCAGGGCACTTTCTACTGACAACAGCTGCAGACATTTTTTTTTTCCTTGTTGCTTCATGATTTACTGTCAATCCTCTCAAGTGACTGAACTTTGACTATTGGAGGGGCTCACTGTTGTCATGTCATGGTCACTTTATATTTTGCTGCACGTCTTTCTCCTTTGTTACGTTTTTCATTAACTCCTCAATCAAGTGCTTGGTGAATGTAACACGGAATGAAGGAACTTCAAAAAGGGTTTAGTTGTCAGCAACTGGACTTCTTCTTGGAGGTTTCATTCCTCAACTGAGGAAAAACCTTCATCAGTTTCTGGTTGATGTAAGATAGGGTTGTCAAACCAAATTTCACAGCGGGGCACAATTAAAAACTCTCATGAAGTCTGGCCAGACTGAATATTTATTGAAAAATAAACTGTAAATATTTCTGCTGGGACCACCACCCTATCAATGCTTGCAGCAAAACATTTTTTGACCTAACCCTTAGTGGCCAGAGCCCCAAGCAACTGCCTGGCTTGCCCCTCTTCAATTGCTATCTATAATTAAACGTTGATTTTTGTGTAGAATATTAATCTAGAACGGCCTCTTAATATTATCAACACATGAGAAATCTGAAATAAAACATCAGTGGTATTTGCCTTTATCTATAGCTTTTCCAGATCCTTTTAATGTTTTGATGTTACAGACCTACAACAACAAAAAAATAAAAGGTATGTGCTTTATCAAAGACCATGGGCCAACTCTAGTGTTTATTTGATATGATCTGGCAGGCCAAATATAATTACACTGCGGGCCAGATTTGGCCCCTGGGCCAGAGTTTGACACCTGTGATGTAACAGAATGATTCAACTCCAAGAAGTCCAGTTGCTGACAACTAAACCCCTTTTAGATGTCATGACCTGGATGAATGAGAATCTTCACAGACAATGAAGGAACTCGTAATTAAAAGTGAAGATCCTGAAGATGAGATGTTAATTTACCTCCATTTAACACTCCCCTCTTTCCTTCCTTCCCTGTCAGTTCTGCCAAACAGACAGACAATGCAGAAAAATATAAACTGTTATTGTCAAAATGTTTGTTTGCAAAAAAGTTTTCATCTTATAGGGCAGCCCGCCCTCCACAGGATCTGAAATCAGTTGGGTTTTGCTTTCATGTGTATCCCCAGACAGATCTATCCGTTTGTATCTCAGGCTCAATGAATATTCAGTCTTTTTTCCTCAGGGCTTGTGTACAATAAAAGAGTCAACGTCACAAAAGTTTCTCCACAGACCTCACTCCCCACCTCCTTCACTTTCTTTTAGAGTGCTTAGTTAAAATGAACATAATTATCATGTGTTTGCACAGGGGGCATTAATGTGCAGCTAATGAATTAGAAATGCATAACCTATTTTGTTTTGAGCAAAATTTTGATGTAATTCAATTTGACAGTGAATAATTATTAAGAAGTCACCTTCTTAGCTGTGCTTTTTTAACTGACGTGCTTTTTTTAATTATAGGTCAACCAGATCCAGAAGACAGTTATTGACCCCCTAAAAAAGTAAGTGATTAAAGCCAAAAAGCATTTTGTATGTGTAAATGTTTCTCACATATGTTGGGTTTTGTGCTGTTTATGACTAGCACATCTCAAAGGGTTTGGGAGAAGGTTTCAGATCAGTTAACTTTATGAGAGAAATGTATCTGAGGAGGTTTATGAGGTTAACAGGACAGTAGTGAACAAAAGCCTTACTGGATCATGATGTTTGGAGATGACGTGATATGTGTTGACTTTGAAAAGAATGAAGATTAATCAGTGCAAAAAAATAATACATATGTGTAAATGAGAGTGAGGTGATGAAGATACTGAAAATGTAACTAATTGTAACCTTAATTATTGGAATTGAGCAGATCAGGGAGACTGTTATGTTCCTACTGTATATTTCATTAGAGAAAGAGTGATTACACCGTGTATACTGGCACCGGCGGTGGAACTGGTTTTAAAGTGGGGTTGCGAACCGCAAGTGTGAATGCAGAGAACATCGGACTGAAGGGGAGGGGGCTGGTGGGAGATGACAGCAATGTTCTCTCTAATTCTCTCTAAATTTTTTTCACCACTGAGCAAATGGAAATGTGTCTGAGCTGCAAGCCTCATGAGCAGGTTACGAGATCACCAGTAAAGTATCTGTACTCTGCACTGACTTCCTAAGGAGCCCTGATAAAGATAGGAGGAAATGTTAGACCTCTGACACTGTGACACAACATGCAATTCTTTTCCTTTTCCCTTTTTTCAGGGGTTGCCACAGGCAAGTAAACAAGTTTCATCTCCCCCTGTCCTCTGTATCTTCTACTCTGTCTCCAACCACCTCTATGTCCTCCCTCACTGCGTCCATCAATCTCCTCTTTGTCTCCTACCTGGTAGCTCCATCTCTCGGATCATTCTTCTACCAATGTATCCACTGTCCCTCCTCTGAACATGTCCAAACCATCTACATGCAGTTAATATACTAAAATTATTTAGCATCAATCCTACTACTAGAGATTTATCAGTGTCTTTACATAAAGTCCAAAAAGGAGGGGATTAAATGCATTCCTGCGTCACTGCTTCTATTGCCTATAGATATGGGTCACGAAAGAACGTAGATGTACTCTATATGACGATGGTCAGAAGAATAAAATATGCAGGCAAGTTAACATTTTTTTAAGCACTTTTGACCATTTGGAAACTATCCTTTGCTAAATAAAAGACAGCTGCTCAACAGTCCCCCGTCATTGTTGAAAAGTCATTATCAGACAGACCTAGACTGCAGACAGACCAACTGAAGCGCAGACACTAAAAATCCTATAAAAATCCAACCTTGCTAATTTGTGCAGAATGTAGCATGGGATGGAAAAAGTCCATGGAGTTTCTGGGAAAAATGTTGAGTTTTCAATGCAGAGGTTTTAAAGAAGGTTTATAAAAGAAAATACATGAATTTAGAATCTTGGCGTCATACATACCTATGTAACCTCCATAGATCCCAGTGTTAAAAAAAAAAAGCTAATAAAATACGCGAGGTGAGTCTTCCTGTGAGTGGTGAGCCCACTGGAAGTTATGTGGGAAGGTGTAATGCAAATAAGATGAAACATTAAAAATATAACATTAAATATAATTCAAATTACGATAGTGTGTAGAAGTGACCATATACACCAAGAATCGGATCATATTGCAACATATGTTGTGTATACGTTTCAGTCTATAGTCTATATACCAAAGGGTGACTAGGATGGACAGGATCAGGAATGAGGTGATAAGAGGGACAACACAGATGGGAAGGTTTGGAGAAAAAGCTAGAGAAGCTAGGTTGCGATGGTTTGGACATGCTCAGAGGAGGGACAGTGGGTACATTATTAGAAGAATGATCCTAGAGATGGAGCTACCAGGTAGGAGACAAAGAGGAGATTGGTGGATGCAGTGAGGGAGGACATGTAGGTAGTTGGAGACAGAGTAGATGATACAGAGGACAGGGGGAGATGGAAATTGATGAATCATTGTGGCAACCCCTGAAAAAAGGGACAAGCTAAAAAAAACCTTAAATATATATTTAAGGTCTTTTATGCAGTTAGGTCATTTAAGTAGGTCCCAAGTCGAAACATCTGTAGCCACCATGGCACTAAATCAAATATTTATATTGCATATTTCTGTTTTTCAGTAGTGTGGTGGGAACACCAGTACATTGGAACAGAAAGGCCAGAGGTGTTGTAATAAAGATATGTGAAAGTGATGTTAGTGCTTCTTCTGCTGCTGTGGCGTTCTGTCTGGAAGAAAGTTTATTTCATTCTCATTCATTCCCTAAACTCGCCCCCACCTGAGCAGGCAGTGAGCATTATTCCATTCCTTAAAGTCTCACTTTTTTCACACACACTCACACACACACACACACACACACACACACACACACACACACACACACTACATGCACAGAGGTACTAGAGGGAGTGGCTGGACAATCCCACCAGTCTTCCGGAGAACTTGTTAAGGTTCTTGCTTCCTTCTCCTGGCTCCTCCCCGGTGGTTTGACATGTGCTTTGTGAATGAGCACTTACATATGTTTCTATGGTAAGCTTGTCTTTGGCTGTCTGCTCTAGAAACATTTTACTTTTTTAAAACCAACTAATGAGCAGATAAAGAGTAAAACAAAAAAGAAAAACTCTGGGTCAGTGTCTGTGTCGAGCCCTCTCTTCCTGGTGTGTGCTGGTGGCAGAGCAATGACAGGATGGAATGGTTCTAATTTCCTCTTCCTGGTGGGCGGCAGGCGGACGTGTAGGCAGGCTCAGAATATGGCAAAGGGCCCAGAGGATGGTTTGAAGAGGAAAACTGTCTCAGGACAGTGCACACTTTGACACAAACATGCTAACACACAAACTTGGTGTTTTTGCAGTTTCTGGAAGGGGCATAGTCTCACAGGGCCGTGCTTTTTTAAAATTACACTCAGACATTTGTGTGTTGTCTAAAACCGGAGAGGAAGTTAAGTTCAAGAAAAACAGTTATTTACTTTTTTTCCACCAGACAACATAGAACTATTAGTTACTGTATTATTTTACCCATGTGTTTTCTGTAGAGGCCGTGACACAAAAGCTACAGAACTTAAAAGCCTCCATTAAGATTCCATTAGTCCTTCACTAATGAATATTTGTATTTTCTTTGTCTCAGAATACTTAGTGATCCTGTGTTGTAGTAAAAAAAGAATAAAGCAGGGAAATTAATGTTAATGGACACACAGTGTGAATGTGTTTTTGGTATGTTTTCGTGAGTGATTGCGGTTTTAATTGTTTGGCATCCAGCCTTAGTACTTAGTGTTGAAATGTACAGAAAGTTCAGACAAAAAGATGAAAAGCGGCAGCCCCCGTCCTTCTCCTTTTTTCTGATTTCATCTCACTCTCTTTCTCTCAGGCCTAGACTTGAATTTCTTCCTCTCAGCGGGGGTCGCTGAATGATATCACTGTGTTTGTGTTAGTGGGGAGGAGGGGAACGCGTGGGCATGGAAGAATTTGTGTTATCTAGGCCTCCTAACCTAGCCCTTTCTGCTCTGTTGCTCTTTTGAGTGCGACAGAAGCCAAGCCTGTTTTGAGACTTCTGCCCTCAAAAAATACACCTTCAACCCCTAAATCTGTCAAAGAACAGGTTTTAAAGGCTGCAACTAATAGTGGAGTGTGTCCTCGGTTTTGGGACCTGAGCCATTTCCTGACTGCAGTTGTGAATGAAGTTGATCTAATTTCTATCATAAAGCCTGGAATGGAAATACTTTTTCCAGCACAGATGTGTACGACAAAGTTATCAATCTTTTTTTTTATTATTTCTCTCCATCTGGTGTATCAGATATCTTGGTTTCGTGAGTTGTCTGAGTTTTGATCAGGGAAACAAAAGACAAGTTGTGGCAGATCAGACTCCAGTGACGTCTGCATGGACAATGGTGTTTCACCAGTATCGACATCATTCAAAATCAGCCGTCGCTTACGGATTTGTTTGCGCAACCAGTGGATGAATTAAAAAAAAAAAAAACAAAGAAAATTTCTTCAAAATTATGTAACCTCTATACTCTGGCCTGAGTGAAGCCTTAATTTAAGAAGCTCTTGAACAATCACCTCTCCTTTATTTTTATTGGTCCATTGTGTATTGTGTGACAGTGCGATTGTCCAGAGAGACGAGGCGAGCCTCCTGGAATGAGGGTGTCTAGACCAGACTCAGGCTTGGCTGTTGGGTCAGACTGGCCTGTCTGTGGATTGGCAGCTGCTTATAAACACAATTTCTGGTCCAGATGCTATTTCCATCCAGCCTCTTTACCACACCCTGACCTGTCACATGTACAGTGGCGTGCCCTTGGCTCCTCTGTAGCCTTTCAACACCACAATGTTTCATTCAACCAAAGTTGACTGGTAGTGTTTCAACTGAAGCCAGAACACTGAGGAATCTGGACATATTTTGACCAAACTATTTACTCAAAAGGATACGCATTCACCTTGTACTCATGTCATGTAATCATGAAGAAAATAAAGACAAAAGGTAGAATGTATATAATGCAGGATAATGAGGTCAATATTTTGCAGTGCAGATTTTTACATTTGCAAAACTATCAGCCAACATGGAGCACGTAAAGCAGTTGTGTCTAACTCAATGTGACAGTGGGCCAAAATAAAAAATTGCCATGAAGTCACGGCCCAAACTCAATATTTAGTGAAAAATTAACATAAAAATGCATGAGCTCCCTGCTCTCCAGATATTAAATGTTTTAATATATATAATATAATTATGCTGTATGTGTTATAACAAAGAGCATACATGGCTAACACTACAAATTCTGCCAGTTTATAAATGCTACATATAGGGGGGGCCACTGTAGTACACATTTGAAATTATTCTTGTGGGCCCAATATAATTTCACTGCGGGCCAAATTTGGCCCCTGTGACGTAAAAGAATGGGTGTTTGAGTTGTGTTAATGTCTTACTGTGAGTAAGACTCTTCTCTGCCTTCTCAGTGACACACGCCATCAAACCATGTCATGGGCAAATTGCATCATCCTAGACAGGTGTAGTACAAAGGTGAAATAGTCATTTGCCAGGGTGTCCTCCTAATGTTGGCATGTTACTCTATCGTCATCAGCCAGTATTTTACCACAGAGCGCTCATGTCTGCAGGGCAGTTGCATAATCCCTTGGCACTTCAAGTATGTGTGTGTACACTGGAACAGATAGTAGACTTGTGGATCAGCATCCACGCCTCCATGCCATAAAACTGGGCCAGAGGTTTTTTGTTTTTTTTTATTAATAGTGGTAGAGCGTGGGCTACGGGGCTGGGCTGGGTTGGGCTGGGCTGAGCTAGAGCTCTGTGATGTCACTCAAATGATCCAAAACCACTCCTTGTTCCACTTCCTGTGGGAAACAATCCCCATTTGTCTCCGGACTGTGCCTCCTTTCACGTCACTTTCTCCTCCCCTCCTTTTTCACGCTCTCTAGTAAAATCCAAAGGCAGACAAAGCTGTAATTCCCCAATCGACCAACATGTTGTTATGGTGTGTTTACTTCTTTTGTTAAACAGCAAAGTCATAGTTTACACTGAGAGTAGCGTAAATAAAAAAGAACAGTAAAATCAAGATGTTTTATTTTCATTATATTGAGGTCATACACTAAGAAACAAAGACAGTAAAAAGACAATGCGTATAATTGCTGCAAATAGGAACATTGTTGTAGCAATAATAGCAGAGTTGGAGTCATGCACAATAAGCTACAGCATTAGTGCTCCTCCACACTTGATAAAAAAGGCTTCAAATGAGTCATTCTCAAAACGAAGGTTGTGTCTCCCTCCTCATTACAACAGTTCTTTTTTACCAACACTCCTGTTGTAGACACCTGTGTGAATCATCCTGTGGCCTCCAGTTTGACGAAGCGCTGTCACTGTTTTTGTGTTTACAAATACACATAAATGAACACTTGGTGTTCCTTTTGATTTTATTAATGAGTGTTGCTCACTGATCACCACCACTGTTGTCTCCCTCGACGTGCACAGTCGTCCCTGGGTTCGTTTGTTAGAAGCATAATTAAAAAGTACACGACTGGTTTGGTTGCAACTGCAATGGGACCGACAGTCAAGAGAATGTATAGAATCTGTGTCCCATGTGTTTTAGTGTCAGTTGGAAAATTGTCATAAAATGTAATATACGTGTAGGAAAATAATAGTCAGACTCATCAAAATCACACCTGTCTGTATGACCAACCATAAGCAAGGAACACTCAAAAACTTTGCAAACTCAATACAGCAGAGATAAAATTTGGTATTAAAATATTTCACTCAAATAAAAGTACAAATATTCAGATGTAATTTTACTGATATATAAAAATTACATCTGAATATTTGCACTTGAATCTTGAATATATATATATATATATATATATATATATATATATATCATATACTGAAGTAAGAGAAGAAAGATATATTTGTTTATTCACTAATCAACCAAAAAAAACTCTTTGCTCCAATAATTGTCTGCTTATAATTAAAATAATTAAGCAGTTGATAATGATTGCATTAAATAAATGTTATAGTATATATATATATATATATAAAGAAATTATAGTGCATAATTTTACTCAAGGGTTATATTTTAATTTTTTCTTAAGTTTTCTCTCGCGCTATCCTGACTTAGTCAACAGGCTTAAAAATGTTATTTCAGAAAAAAGCAAGGAAAACATGATTGATGTGTACTCTGGGAAACAGTTTTTCATCTGGGAAGTATTATGACAATGTGTAAAACTGAGTGGAATTTCTTTAACTAATGAAAATACTAAAAGAAATGATGTTTGACATTAACTGATGTGTTAATCAGTATACATCTGAGAATACCTTTACTCTCTATGTAGGCAGTCATCCAACTACAGTTGTTTGAATTGATTTTTTTTTCTTCATTAAATATTGTTTAAGAGTATATTTACTGTATTACTGGAGTCTTTATTTCCCATTCAAAGCAGCCACAGAGCGGATGCAACAAGTCCCAGGATGAAGCTCAGACTCCTGTTGCTAAGTTACAGATGAGGGTTTTTTTCCCCCCTATTTTTAGTGCTTGAAGACCAGGATCTGCAATGCAAGAATACATTTTCATTTGGATTACGATAATTGTCACAAAATAAATTGTTTCATGCCATTTTGAACTATAGTAATTAGATAATAGATTAGAGCTTCAGCTGGTCTCCGGGGTTTGAGGGGAGTCTTACAGCAAGACATCCAGGGAAAAGCCTGTATTCTTTTATGACTTTTATTCAGATGGGATGCCCACATTATGCAGCAGATTGAAGTTTTGAGTTTTTTATTATTATATTTTCATTTCTCTTTTTCAAAATGTACTCTTTTATTAACATTCAGTAGCATTTACAACAAATACAACACTTGTATTTGTGTGTGTAACAAAATACACACACAACAGAAACACAGCATACCCAGAAAAAAACATTAACTTTTAGGGAGTGACGTTCAGTCACTGGTACATACTGCATGTTATCTAATATATACATAATCCAAATCTGGTCTGAGTGGTATTATATATTCTGTCCACTTCTTCCATCATGAAACAAATACATTTCTTTTGCAATGAATTTCTGCTGTAAATGTTCTATTCTGTATATTTCCATTGTGGTGTTCATCCACGTGTTCAATGTTGGAGTCTCATGTGAAGCTATCTTTCAGCTAGAGTCTTTTTTTCCTGATACCAGAAAAGTATTGAATTAATATTTATCCTTCTTTGGCCATCCTTAAGGGACAAGTCTGAAGCAAATAGGTTTAAAGTTTATGTCCTTTTTGTCCTGCAGGTACAGCGGTGTCTTCCCCAGCCTCAACATGGCTGTCAAACGTCGGGAGCAGGCGCTGCAGGACTATAAACGACTCCAGGCCAAAGTGGAGAAGTATGAAGAGAAAGAGAAAACGGGGCCCGTGATGGTCAAACTGCACCAGGTGAGTGTTGGTGTGAAGATGCACGTGTAGATCCACTAAAATGCTCCCCCTATCTGCACAGGGGGCAGAGTTCACCTACTCTTACATGTTGCGCATCCTATGAATTGCACAGAATAAGTGGTGGTGGTGATGGAGGGGACGGGTGGTGGGGGGCAAATGCTGACTGGATATGAACAAAAATAGTAGAGCACATGCATACTGTACATGTGCGCTCCTTCACCCACGCAAGCTACCGGGCTCTCAAGTAGTTGCCTTTTTCAAAAAAAAAAAAAGAAATATAAAAAAAAGGCAGCTTGCACATCTACAGGCACGTAATTGAGAATTGTAAACACACGTACGCATGCATGAACACAATTCAACATACACACACACACATAGAGCCAGCGCACATGCACGCACAATCACAGATAGCTGCTGCAGTGTTGCAGTCTACGCTATTGCCTCTAACACATCCTCGCACGGCGAAGCCACCCACCCACACACACACGGAGAAAAGCACCGTCAGGGGAACAAAGCCTTAAAGAGGCCCCTCCATCTCTGCCCTTTGAATCTGTGTGCACTTAAAGGAATGATCCCCACAAACACTTGGATGCCATTTTAACTGGTGCATAAAGCAAAAGAAGCTCAGGTAAAGAGAGGCAGCAGACATCATGAAGCAGATAAACAATATGTTCTACGTTGACCCCTCCTTCCTTCTCCCTTCAGAATAAAAACACTTTTCTTTCTCACTTTCTTACAGATTCATTGTGTATTCCATAGCTCCATGCCTACTGTGGACTGACTACCCACTAATACATTCACTCTCTCTCTCTCACTCTCTCACGCGCGCACACTCAGATCAGTGATGCTGGAGTCCACTCACAGCCAAGTCTGCCCACAGTACCCACTCCTCCTCACTCTGGTCGTGATTATTGCCTTTTTTTGTTGTTTGCACTCCTTCTCCGTGGGAATTGGGCAACCAGAACCTTTTCCAAACAATAAGAAAAGAACACTTGCGATGCCTCTCGTGACAAAGTTTGTCTTTGCACACATTTTTTTTTATTCTCCCGTAGCCATTGAATCTCTCCACCTTTGTGTATTACAGCGTTACATCCAGTCATTTATTTCAGTTTTTTTTTTTTTTTCAGTGGCCTTTGCTGATCTGTAGAAATCAGAGCAGCCTGTGGCTGATGATGCCAAGAATCTCTGGCCAAAATGTTAACATGTTTTGGCCATAAAATCAATTATAGCCAAAGATTGCAAAAGTACTTAATTAGGAGTAAAGCGATGAGATCTGTGCTTGAAGTACTCACAGTCCAATAGGCCAGATCTGTCTGAAGTGAATCTTTTTTTTTTGCTTCATTCTTTCATGGAGTTTAGATATTTATATAAATCATTAAGTGTAACTATAAATTTGTTGAAAATATTTTTTTGCCCAAATTATGGTGTAGGTCAGTGGTGTCAAAGTCATTTCTACTTGGATCAAGAGTGCAATTTCTTTGAAGAGCCGTTTGTAAACGGAAAAGCATTGTACTAACCAATCAATACAGGTTACTGCAGTTTATTATTATATATTTATGTAAGAAGTATTGTTTATTGCTTTGTAAAAAAAAAAAAATTATCAGGTGAAGAAATGCTGCGGCATTGACTTCATAAAAGGCTTTGTAAGCTCCCGCGGGCCATACAAAAAGACTTGGCGGGCCACGTTTGGCCCCCGAGCCTTGAATTTGACATATATGGTGAAGGTGATCTTCTTTCTTTACCATCATTTTATTAAACAATCACGTTTTGTTGAACAATGTCTGCCAACTTTTATGGAGTTTGGTCTTTAATTACTTAAACCCAGACAAGCTCAGACTGGAAAGTGATGATTTTTTTTTTACTTTTAAAAGTTAAAATAAAGTTTTTTCCCAATCGGTGTTTACTGTTATATTTAATAACCATCATGATTCAAGGCATGTGATGTTCTCTGGGGTCAGCATCAGTCGTGACTACTGGTCTGTTGAACTGACGTTTCAATTTATTTTCCCCGCATCTCAGGCCAGAGAAGAGCTGCGACCTGTGAGGGAGGACTTCGAGTCCAAAAACAAGCAGCTTCTGGACGAGATGCCCAAGTTCTACCACAGCCGCATCGACTACTTCCAGCCCAGCTTCGAAGCCCTCATCCGTGCACAGGTTAGTGCTTAGTTCCAATCCCAGACCCCTCTTAAAAGTGGACACGGTGTCTGTTGAAAGTCAGTGTGTCTCCATTTATACCGTCCCAATGTGATTAACCCCCAATGACGGCCTACACTCCTGTCTGTGGTCCAGGAGGGCCTCATCCGTGTGGCACCGCTGCAGGCCTTCGTCTCAGCCAAAGGCAGCTGGGTGTCTCAAGTTAGTGCCGCCGTGCCCCCCCTCCACCCCCGTCCTCACTCCTGCCGGCTCCTGTCATTTCCTCCTTGGGACGTCCCTGGCACTCTGCTAATTGGTCAAACCCAATTAGTCCAGACAATGATGGTCTTTTATGAAGGTCTTTGAACTTTAAATTGACAAAACAAGCAATCGATAACGACCAGGACCAAATACCTCCATAAATCAACACCACGTCTTTCTCTCTGTTGTCCATTTAGGTCTATTTTTGTATCACGAGGAATCATTTTTACTGCTGCTTGAAATATTTCACTGTACGGACATTATCTTCATTTATGTGGTCCGGCACATGCGTTTATACATGACAAAGCCGTGGGCGGCAGTGGTGCTGCAGGTCATTCACTTAATCAGAGGTCAGGTTTGTGGTTTGATCCCAGGTTCCTACAGACTTCATGTCAAAAGAGCAAAAGACTAAATCCCCAGTCTCCCTCTGTAGTCTCTGCTCTGGGTGCACGCTTACATGTATGTGTTTCTTATTGTCAACGGATAAATTGATTAGAATTTTTGAGACCTTTTACCTGACTTTGACTTTTTCTTTTACAAGTATATAAAGAATTTTTTGATAAAGATACACTTACTGTTTTCCGGACCCCATCCCTGGTCAACATGTCTGTGGACAGAAAAGTCTTGGTGTCCCTGCTAAGACTGCTTCATCATTGTAGTTTTTATAGGGCTTTTTTCTATCTACGCCAGTACCAACTGTAGTGTCCTGTGCGTCCTGTGAATCAAGACCATAAACCATACATGAAGACTGTTTTCTCTTGATTTGGAGAAATAGTTAAAACATCAGGTCTGCTGGTCTTCAACCCAGTGTTTTATTTTTTTTTTATCAGATTACACAGTTTGTTGTGCAGTTTAAATTCTGGTCGTTTTGTCTTCACTCTAATCCAGGGGTGTCCACGTTTTTTTGTTAGCTTCTTTTCAAATGACCAGGCTGAAGTGATCTACCTAGATTGAAAATTCAAAATATATTTACCTATATAAACTGGATGTCTTAGTCCAGTGGTTCTCAACTGGTCTCCCTCTGGGACCCACATTTTCCTGTGGTCATTAAGTTGCGACTCTCATAGAATTCAAACGAAGCAAATAAATTTTCTTAAAAAAAAAAAAATAAAAAAAACTTTGAAAAGTCACTTTTAACATACTCATTTTATTCATCAGAGTGTGCTTTTCAAAATAAGAGATTTTCTAAAGTAAAACACATGCTCAACAGCTGATTCACATTATTTGGAATTTTGACCAGCTGTTCGCAACCAATTCAGAACAGTTTCACGACCCACTTTTGGGTCGGGACCCACTAGTTGAGAAAGTTGATTCTTAGTCTATACATGAATGACATGTTTGACTAAATACCTATATTATTGCCTCTTTAGTCCAGTGATTAGAATCTTGAAATAGAATTACATCTCTAGTTTTTATTACTATGATTTTACCAACAGTCCTTTGGAGATCTACTGGTAGATCTTCATCTACCTAATGGACACCCCTGGTCTAATCCATTCTGATGATTGGATTAAATAAACCATTGTGGTGTCCTCCTTCAAAAACGATTTAACATATGTTTTGCAGTGATGTAGCTGTAGCCCTGCAGGACAGGACAGGACAGTAAGAGGCTCATGTCTCACCTCAGATTGACTTCTTGTCCTTTAACGCAGCTTTAATCACTGTCCAACATTTTTTTTTTGTCTTTTCGAGAACATGAATGTGATGACACTACTACATCCTCAGTCATTTAACGTTTCCACACACAAGCAGGGCCACACGTGGGTGGTCAGTGGTCCGTTGGACCTCATCCCCAGCTTTGCTGCGGTTTCATCCTCCACTCCCTTCTCTCCCAGCTGCTCGCCGCTGCTGCTCAGCTCCCAGTGGCAGCAGCAAAAAAGGCACAAAGGCCGTCTTTGTCTGCGAGGCTTCGTCTTCACTGCCACAAGTTGTGTCCTGCAACCGTCAGTGGGAAAGTCTGGCCCGTCCACCTGTACAGATGTTGATCAATTGTCATATTGTCTCCCCCCTCTCTTTCCTTTTTTTTTTTGCTGCATGTGTTCATTTTAAAAAACAAACCCCAGAGAACTTTCTTTGTCTTTTTCTCCTCTGGATTTTCTTTGTCTCCTGACTCAATGCTCAGACAGTGGATACATGGGGATCTCCATTATTCATCATTTTCATAGGCTCTGAGGGCAAAGTGTAAGTTCTCTGTATAAATATTAAGCAGCTGGGACGATGGTATGTTGAAGGGCTTTGATACGGGTCGTGTAGATTAGAGGTTTGCCTCACCCAAAGACTCCTCTTTGTCCTGTAGGTGGCCACAGTCGTGGTCAAGGCTGTGTTTATTCCCTGTGGTGACTCGACTTAATTGCAGCAGCAGCAGCAGCAGCAGCGTCTTTCCTCTTGCAGAAGTCACCCAGACACTAATCTGGTGCACATTATCATCACTGGTCATGTGGACATTTTTCCGATTGGCGCTGTCAGTGAGCCACTTTGGGTCTAAAAAAAAAAACATACATATATGTATCCGCTTTACCCCCACAAACAGCAGTAACCCAATACTTACAGCCCACTCATGTGGTTTAGGTGGCAAATATTGGGATAAACACTCAAAGGTATTTCAGAGTGGGGCCTTAAACGGTAAAACTCATGTCCCGCCCGATGAGTTTAAACTCTGTCCTGTGTTTGTCCAGACATTTTTATATTGTGAGATTTAGTTCACGTCCAACATTTTTTTTTTTTTTTCCCCCACTTCTCTTATTAGCAGGGGCAGTGGTGACCTAGTGGTTAAGGAACGGGACTGGTGTCCAGAGGGTTCCATGTTTGAATCCACCAACTCCCAGGTTACCGCTGAGCATGGGACTGTCACAGCTTCCCATTGCTCAAAGCTGCCCACTGTTCACTTTGGTGATGGGTTAAATGCAGAGGTGACATTTTGTTGTGTGCATCAGAATGTCACGGTGACAAGGAGTTTGATTTCCTTTCCTAGAAAAATTAGTCCATTCTCTTGATTTTTTTTATTTTATTTTTGGTTGTATTATAAACATTTTCTTATCTTGAAATGCAGCATTGTGTGGTGCGTGTTTGTGTCCGTTTGTTCCAAAGGCTTCAATGTCCAACTACTTTGATTCCATGCCTGTTCCCCACAACTCCTGTAATGTGATTAAGGTCTATTTATCATCAGAGTCTCTCCAGGGAGTCTGACTCCTGAACTTGGAGAACATTCAGTGAATGTGAAGAAAGATAAAAAAAAAAAGAAAAGGAAGGGCAAACAAGTCTGACTGAGCTCAGAGCTCCAACTGGAGAGTAGTGAAGAGTCTGTCAACCTTCTGCAGGTGATGTGTCCATATCCCTGGGCTGTGGCTCTTCTATCAGTCCTTATGAGTGAGGCTGCAGCTGGAGACGAGCAGATTCAGGGAATGAATGATGAGTGATGCTTCTTTATAACTTTTAAGAGTTTTAAAAGTAATAAATTGGTCGGCAGTGGTGGCCTAGTGGTTACAGAAGTGAACTTGGGTCTGTAGGGCTTCAGGTTCGAATCCCCCAGCTGCCAGGTTGCCACTCAGGTGCTCTGATCATATCACCACATGACTTCTTGTGGGTTCATCATCCACAAGAAGGATCAAAATATGTTGCAATGTTATTTGGGTGGTGCCAGCTGACCCTGTGACCCAGCAATGGACAAGCAGAAGAAGATGAATGAATGATTGGATGAATAAACTAATAAATTGACATTAACTGCTAGATTTCTTTTTTCACCATCATAATTCTTTTAAATTCCCCCGCCCCCTCCTCCTACCCTTCAGGTTGTCTATTTCACCGAAATGTACAAGATCTTCAGTGACCTAACAGAGCAGATAGACCAGGCGGGGCTGACTGACGAGCAGAGGGAGAGGGAGACGGAGGCCAAGCTCAGCGAGCTGCGAGCTCTGTCCATCGTTGCTGACGACTGAAGGACCAGAAACTGGTCAAGCAAGTTTTTTTTTTTTTTTTTTATTGTCTGTTTCATATGTTCTAATGGACACAGTGGCCTTAAATTGATGACGACTGCTGTCTCACCACCTCATCCATGTTTGATTCACTCCGCAAAGACTCAGAGCAGCTGAAATGCCACGTTTTGACTCAGTCATCTGCCAAGTGAAACATTTTGTTTTTACCGGTCAGGAAATCAAACAGCTTCTGTCTGGACTATGTAACTTGATCATGTCAGTTTGAGAGAGAATGATTGTACTTTATATTACGCTTTAAAATAAGACACTATTCATTGATTCCCAAATTTGAAGTATTTTTGTGATGCGGCCGTTAATCTTTTGTTACTGTTAAAATAAATGGGATCAAACTGGAATTTCTTACATGGAAAAAAACTTTACGAAGTGCAATTGTGCCCGTGTAGCAGCAGGGGTGAAAGGTCGACCTGTCACATTAGCTGCGCGACACCGTAGGAGTCCAATCACTGTCAAATATGTAGACTGGTGCGTCCTCTAGTGGGGAATATTGTTAATGACAGATCTACTTCTGATTTCTTTGTTCTATTGTTGCGGGGATGCAGCCATAACGTAGCTGTTACACAAAAGTGAGTTTTTGTCATAAAGACGTTTAATTTATTCTTAAACTGTTTGTTTTAACTTTTAGGTTTTTTTTTTTATTTAATTTTGTATTTGGAAGAAACATGATTGGGGTTTTTTCTAGATGTTTTTAAATTGGTGTAGCTGAAGGATTTTTTGTCTTTTTAAATTACAATTGTATACACTAATTCTTTTTAGCTTTCTTTTAGTTAAGAACATTAGCTATGTTCTTGTGTCATCTCTGTGTAAAAAACAATCAGGAAATAAAGTAACATTGATAACAAAGTGTTTTACCTACTCCAATTGGGTCTGTTCTTTCCACCTTAAATTTTGGTAAAATCCTGGGCTTTTAAATAAAATAAAAAAAAATTAATAGCTGAGTAGACAAAAATTACTGTATCTTTCCTTCAGTGACCTGTAATAACTAAAGTCAGGAGATTTTTCCTCTTCCTTTCACATGACTGACTAAGAAGACACTCAAGTTCCATATACACCAATTTAATCATTTACTCTATATTACATTTCACTCTTTCATTGCTGTAATTAGCTTTGTCACGTACATATATGTCAATGCAACAAGTATTTACAGTACAACCAATTATTGTACAAGTCACAGCTCGATGCAGGTACCTAGTCTTAAAAAAAGCATGGATGCATGAATCTAGTGTCAAGGTTATTCATATAAAACCTGACTTTATAATTTAATTCTACAGTTACTGCAATATCTACATCTGCAAAATACAATAACCCTTGAAGAGCCTTGGCACAAACATAACTTGTTGAATTTACAGGTTTGTCTTGAGTGACTTGGTGATTCTTAACTGCAAAACAATGGGTGATGTCTCCAACTCTAAGCACCGTCAGTAAGAAGAGGAAGTTTGAGTCCAGCATGAACTAAGTTCTTCAGATGTTTCGCAACATGAGCAACAACCACAATATGGAGGTCTTACTTCTCAAGGAAATTAGAACTTTGGTCAAGGATTGAATTTCGTTGGCTCAAACTTCCTGGTCCGACTGACATGGTAACTACTGTGACGTTGATCTCCTGTGCTACAGCGCCCCCTTCATCCCCCTCTCCAACAGTGAAAAGACAAAAAAAGTCAATTAGTTGTGAGGAAAATAGTGAGACTGAATGAAAACGTAACTCTTTAGAGCAATGTAAGTAACAAATGTGTAAACACCCAGTTACAGGTGAAGCCCCACCCTCCCAACCAGGACATCATATTGTGTAGACACCACTAAAACGTGAAAACTTTTCCTTTTTTTGCCCAGTTCTTCTAAACACTGGTCTTGTTGTACATGCTCGTTATTTGTTCCTGAAAGAATTTGCGGATATCTACACGTCGACTCTTCAGAGTGGGTGTGAGGAGGCCGTTGGCTATGGT
This sequence comes from Paraplagusia blochii, assembly GCA_016785265.1. Lineage (NCBI taxonomy): Eukaryota > Metazoa > Chordata > Actinopteri > Pleuronectiformes > Cynoglossidae > Paraplagusia > Paraplagusia blochii. Next base: position 56,361 of record JAFBJS010057685.1, read on the forward strand.
GAACGTTTCTGGATGTAAGTGAATGTCCTTCACCTGATGGGAAGTAGGAAGAAGGGGGGAAAATAAAAATGAGAAATAAAGCCATGACGGTTTACTTCAAAGCTTCCAGACATCTGCAGAGGTTGCTCACTTGTTCAAAGGACTTGAGCCCTGCTTCTTTGCCCACAGCTCTCATGTCTTCTAATACAGCACTCTTTACATCCTGTGGGAGGACAGGTTAAGAACATTAAAATCCACAAGGTTGAATGTTATCAAAGGCTGCGTTGAAACGCCACTTTGGATTTGACCTACAGGGTTCTGGCACAGCTCCTCATGGGACCCCACAAATCCTTTCTTCTTAGCCCAGGAAACAAACACCTCAATGTCTGGCACAACTATGCCTATGAGGAATGACTGGTGACAGTAGGGAGCAAAGGAAGATTCGATATTTAACAACTGCGTTCAGCTAATACCACGGGAACGGATGATGAGACCAGTACCTGTAAGCTGTCGCCGTGCACAAACACCTGCAGCACAGGGACGCAGCGCATGTAGACGTTCTCGATCTTCTCTGGAGCGATGTACTCTCCCTGCGACAACTTGAAGATGTGCTTCTTCCTGTCAATGATGCGCAGCGTTCCGTTCTGTTGGAGGATAAATTGGCGCTTAACAAGTTGTGAGTGAACTATTATTTCATCTGGTTTTGCATTTTTGGTATAGGGTCATATCAGGGGTCTCAAACTCAAATAATTTGACTGCCACCACCGTCAGCTTTCAATGTTCGATATAAGAGAAAAAAAAATTAATTAAAAAAATCATTTTCCCATAGATTCTGTCTTATACAACACAGGACCAGAAGGAGACTGTGGATCAGGGTTTTGAGAGCGATAGGATTTACCATAAAATGTGGAGAACAAATCTATAAAATATTATCATAAATGCAACTGTCACATCAAGGTGGGGATCACAAAATATCATTCCTCAGGTCACGAGTTTGACACCCCTGGGTTATATAACGAGTGTCTAGATGTAAATAGAGGACATGCAGTGAAACATATTTTTATTTTCCTGAATGCCATTGCCATGCCAGCGTTCCTGATGCCACATTTTTTTCTTGTCCTAACCTACCGGAAGCCACTGGCCTACGTCCCCGCTGTGCAGCCAACCGTCGGAGTCCAACGCCTCAGCATTTCTTTCTGGATCCCTCAGGTAACCTCTGAACACACTTGGCCCACGGATGCAGATCTAATACATAATTAGTCCAGGAGAAGGTTCAGCACCGAAACAGCTGTTCACCACTCACTGTGATAGAAGTGTTTGTGACTCACCTCTCCTTCTCCGTTCTTGGCGTAGTAGTTCATATCAGGAATGTCAACCAACTTCACCATCGCACAAGGTAAAGGGGAACCAACGTTACACATCTAGATGTGTATAAGAGACAGTCTTGAGTGACTTGGTGATTCTTAACTGCAAAACAATGGGTGATGTCTCC
>JAFBJS010057685.1:58041-68410 GCA_016785265.1 Paraplagusia blochii
TCTTCTTGGCTTATATTAGATAAGACCTGAGTTTGAGCACACCCAGTGGTGGAACCTCAAAATTCTGTTTTCTCTGGTGTTTGGGATGACTTTACTGAGTGAAATTAAGTCATGAGAACTGACCTGTATCTTCTTGAACACCAGTTTGTCCCACAAGCTGTCGTTGCGTACGATGCCGCTCCTGAGCTCCGCCTGCTTCCTCCTCACCGCAAAGTGAAGCAGCGCCCGTTTGAACGGGGAAGAGACGGAACCCAGGATCTTAATGCAAGGAACAGAAAACAGGTTTAAAGAAATAATGATTGGAACCTGACAGGTCGTGGTTTCGACCCAGTTTGCACGTGTGCCGACCTTGTCGTAGATTCTGTTGAGCAGTCGAGGCACCACAGGGAAGAAGGTGGGTTTGAGAGTTTTGATGTCGTCCATCAACAGAGTGATGTCCCCCTGGTAGAATCCCACTCTGGCCCCATGGCAGAACATGGAAACCTGCAGGACGTGAACCACATTTAGAGCCAAAGTACAAGCGCGCTCAAAGACGGAGGGGAAAAAAATAAAAACAAAACACTTGGGAAGAGGATCAATTACCTGAATCATCCTCTCAAACATGTGGGCAAGCGGCAGGTATGAGATCGACACGTCCTCTTGCTTGATCACAAACGAACCCTGGGAGGAAACGAGGAATAAAATGAGCAAAGCACCAGGGAGAGATTAAGTCTGATCAGCAGTAGCTGCCGAAGCATAAGGTGAAGCCTCACAGGCAATCAAACACGCTCCTGTGGCAGCTTCACCCACAGTTAGGCAGGAGAATCTTTGTATTGGGGCAATTAGTTAAAGTACCTGAGACGACGGGGACAATCAAAGAGCCAATTAATCATACCATTAGACACAGCGGGGAGGAGAGGGACAGCTCAGACATACAGAGACGGCAGCAGATGGGGAGAAGTGTGTGAAGCTGTTCTCAATTAGACAAGGAGGTGGAAGTGCAGACAGACCTCCAGGATCTTAATGACAGAGGAAGTGTTGGAGGCGATGTTTCCGTGGGTGATCATGGCTCCCTTGGGCTTCCCTGGATAAATAAACAAGACATTATGGCATTGCTGCGCGCAGCAGCAGAGGAAACTGCAGCGGTGCTCTGCAGAGAGGTCGTTAGTGGACACCGAAGGACACTGGACCAGGGATGTGAGCGAGGGGTAATTAGGGCAGAGACGGGTGAGATCAGACGATACCTGTGGTTCCGCTGGTGAAGCAAACCACGGCCAGATCCTGGGGCTGCGGCGGCTGCAGCAGCAGGCAGCAATGAAATATGGGAAGAAGAGGAAAAAAAAACAACCCGATATGACAAAGTGCTTCCTCCTCTACCATCAGTTTACAAGTGAGTGTTAATTACACCGTATGGGACAGGAGCAACAATAACACTGTCAAGTCAGCATTTAGGGGGCAGCTGGATATTTACTGGAAATAGTTTTGATGAGTTGATGCGGCGGCGGAGGAGAGATGATAAAACTCACCACAGGATCTCTGAGGTTCCTTCTCCCCAGGTCCTAAGATGGAGACAGACAGAAGTTTTTCAAAGCCGTTGAGAGTAGAAGACAAACCGAATGTTTGCTGTTCAACTCAGAAATGTCAGGTTAGGTCTGTGTATGGACAACAACAAGTACGGCAGTCTTCTTCTTTTGGCTTGTACCTTTTTCAGGGAGTTAACATTTTCTTTATCTCCAACTACCTCCATGTCCTCCCTCACTGCATCCATCACTTTGTCTCTTACAGGCGATATGAGTAATAACTACAGCCACAACGATATACTGAGTTTTTTTTTAACAATTTAACTGTAGGAAAACACTTCTGTAGTGGTTAAGCATTGAACTCAGGTCTGGGGGGTTCCAGGTTCGAATCCACCAACAGCCAAGTTACCACTGAGGTCCATTGAGCAGGACATCATCCCCACTCACTGTTCCGCAGGTACTCAAAGCTGCCCATTCACTCATGTGACTGTGTGCAGTGGTGTGGATCACAAAGTCACAACGACGAGGAGTGTGATTACCTTCCTTCCTTCCATTCTTAACATGTAATAGATTACTTAAACTAGATTATTATAGATTACTTAAACTAGAATAGAATCTGCATTTCTAATTGCTATTTGTGATACTGTTGGAGACAAAGAGGAGATTGATGGATGCAGTGAGGGAGGACATGGAGGTAGTTGGAGTTAGAGACAGGGGGAGATGGAGAATGTTGATTCACAGTGGCAACTCCTGAAAAAGAGACAAGCCGAAAGGAAAGGATTTGGGAGACTGTGGCTAAATGAAAATCTGTAAATATCACAATGTTTCATTATACTGATAATATTAAAAACCAAATTTAAATGATGATAATCACAATATCTGCAGATCCTTTGTCTATAGGGACATGTGACAAAGACCATGGGTAACAAACTCACTGCCCCACAAAAGAAAGCAGAAATGTGACCAACAATGTCAACTGGTGTCCCAATACCCTGGCCATTTAAACAAATCACTTCACAGCATTTTTTTTTTGTGAAGAGTCTGCTGTGAATAATCAGGTCAGAAGAAGTCGTCTCTGCTGCAGATGTCTCGTCGTTCAAGGCAATTTGTCCAAAGTTAAAGACAGCCTCTCTGTAAGACTGCAGTGCAGCTCATGATCTTACTCACAAAACATAACAGTTAACAGTGGGAAAAGATGTTTCCATCCTTCAGCAAAAAAACCCTAACAATTGAATGAAATTGAAATTAATTTCCAAAAAGGTCAGTAAATCCCCAGTGATCTTGTTGTCTGCACACATTAAGTGCATTTTCATTGTTTGTACTTCAGTCGATTACTTAGTGAAATCCATTCTGGCAGCTGTTAAAGTCAAACCATGTTAAAGCTCACCGTCAGCTCCTCCAGTTTCAGGACCTCCACCCCACAGGCCTTGGCTCTGTCTGCGAAGGCCTCAGAGAAACTGTTGAACAAAACCAGGCAGGAGAGCCTGGGAGTCAAACCGCTCTCCTTGTTCTCCAACAGACATACGGCCTTGTCCTCGCGGTCACAGATCACCAGAGAGATCTCAGCTGAAGAGAGACAGAGTATCATTGATGACAGCTGAGACGGTCACGTCAGGGGAGTAGATTCTCTGCAACAATAGAACTTTTAGAAGCTTTTTCACAGGAGCTGAGCTGAGTGAAACGTCAGTTGTCAAACAGCCTTTGGACTGATGGAGCAGCTTTGAAACTGTAAATAAACTGGTGAAATTAATGTAAGATCATCAATTTGATTGAACTAAATAGTGACTGACTATAATAGTGACCAGAGACTGATACCAAGAGAGGAGACAGAATGGACATTCATTTGTCTTCTACCTCTGAATCACTGCCCTCAGCTGGGACCACTTATAAAGACCAACAACCAATCACACTCACATTCAGACCTATGATTTATTTAAGGCTGTGGTAAGAAGTCAGAGAAAAATGGAGAAATCCCGTACACACACACACACACGTGCACTCACTCTTCACTTCTACAATTTAGAACTTTCTGACATTCTGTGTGAGTTTTGCCAGTGCTTCTAACTTCATCCTGCTCTGTTTTACTTTACATTTAAACAAAAAAGTAACTGTATTCTACTGAAATCCGGACTGGAGACTAGAGACTTTCTGGTTGTGAAGGAAACGGCACTAAACACCCCGCCACTAGATGGCCTCAGCATTCCTCATTGCATTCCTGTTTACAATATACACCAAACTTCCTGGACTGAGATGAACTCATTTAGGACATTAATTTTATATATTTACACCCAAAAAATAAGACTAATCAAAATTGCTATGTAGTGTAAACAGACTTGGACTAAACTAGAACTTTTTTAAATATATTGCCCCATGAATCTGTCTTCTTTTCCAACACCCCTTTATCTTTTACATTTCCATATTAGTAAATAATCATCGCTGCATGATGCACCTGCATCAGTATGTAAACCTATTCCCAACACAGTGTGAATCTTCTTCACCTTTTCTCTTTATTAGTTTTTATACCCAGGTGCCCTTCTAGACACAAACCACCCTGGCATTTAAAAGTCACCGTGCTCTGAGTGAAAAAATTTATATTTAGAAGCAGGTGTAGGGGGAGGCAGATTCTTTAAAGGTATTAAATATTTAATGTTATGGAATTATTATTTTCTCACCTAAGTTGAGGATGTGAACCATGGCCTCTATACCCAGTGTTTCATACAGAGGAACCAGCGCCATGGAGTAAGTGTAACATGCCAGTTCAGAGATGATCCACTTTCGCCAGCAGAGGGAGACAAAGTTACATCGTTACCATCGCATTCCAAAGGTAAATATCTAAACATGAACCATTGTTTCATTGTGTATTAACACATGCAATTTTATTTACGTGTTAGGAACTCTAACGAATATCATTTAATTTGTGTATTTTTAATTCTAAGGTATATTAAATATCTCAGCTCAGTTTTGTATGTAGTGAAGAAACTATACCTCTGGTCTGTTCTGTGCAAAAATCCCAACAAACTGTTCTGGGTTGGGCTGGCAGCCTTTAGCCAACAGACCAGAACCAAGGCTCTGAGCCCACTCGGCCACCTGAGGGAGCAATCACACCAGTCAGAGTAGAACAGACTGGACAGAAAAGAAAAACAAGGATAAAACGGTTTTAACATCCACTGTAGGAGTCAGACCTCAGTGTAGGAGATCCACTGGTAGGGCTGATCTGGCTTCCTGAAGCCCAGACATGGACTGTCCCCTGGAGGACACCAGAGAGGAGAGAAAGTTTTAATCAGGTTAAATTTGGGCCGAATTTACAACCATTTTTGTCTGTTTTTTTTGTAGTCTGTAACTAGTGTGGTGTGGATGTCACAAGCCCAACATTACTCCTCTGAGGTGACTGAACCTTCCCTGACTCACATTTTTAACTTTTGCTATATTTAAAAAGACTTGACATCAATAGACTGGACATAGGAGATTTGTCCAATGACAGAGTGAGAGCATAGACTACACAACTGCATCAGATGAGGGACAACCTAAGAAAACCTGATTTTTGACATACATTGAAAAGCCACAGAACACATTTGTTTGAACAAACCAGGATCTTGGCGCTGTGATCCATGTCGTACTGCCAGTGTTGATCCAGCTGCAGTTTAGTCTTGATAATTATGATGTAATTTCTAGCAGATTCTTTTCATTTCCCGTTCCACGATTGCAGTCAGTTTGGTGACTCACTTCTCAGCAACTGACTGAAATTCAGTTCCCCTTCATTTCCCTTCACACATAGTCACACCAACTTTCTCCAACTTCCAACGAATAAAGACTTCCTCAAATGGAAATGCTTGGTGAAATGTTTAAGAAATAGTTTGACCTCAGCTGTAGCCTGACTGCCAGCAACCATCCCTGATGGAAGTCTCCATCAGTCAACCTAGTTCCAACAGTCTGTTTAACTTCATTAAATGGATCAAAGGATGATGCATATATAGTAGGAAATTCAGAATAAATTAAAATCAACTAAATTAATTTACTTTATTCAACTTTTGTGTGATAGAATCCTTTAAAGTAAAGGATTTATACTGAATATTTGCTGATCATTCTTGTTTTAAACTACAGGACAGTTGTGAGACCAGATCTGGAGGTGGAGGAGTTAAAGATGCTGAGGTTCTCTTTAGGAGAGAGAAGGATGGACAGGATCAGGAATGAGGTGATTAGAGGGACAACAGACAGGAAGGTTTGGAGAAAAAGCTAGAGAAGACAGATTGAGATAGTTTGGACATGGATAGAAGTGGTAGAAGAATGATCCTAGAGATGGAGCAACCAGGTAGGAGACAAAGAGGAGATTGAGGGAGGACATGGAGGTAGTTGGAGTTAGAGTTGAAGATACAGAGGACAGGGTGAGATGGAAAATGTTGACTCACTGCGACCTCCCTGACTCCCTTAAAAAGGGACTGGCCAAAAGGAGAAGATTCTTGGTTTTAAACTACCTTAAAAATTATAGCACATTGGGGGAAATTTCATATTATTGGATATTTGTAAAGTTTAACAACCCCCCCCTCTCTCTGGACTAATCAGCAATAACCGTGGATTTAAAGATTTCACTCCTACCCTAAAATGAAATACTTTAAGACAGTATGTAATCCACTGCTGACCTGAGATGCGGAGACCTCTCTGAAACATGTCGTAAGCCGTCCTGGTGTCATCGTAGTAAAAGTCCAGCAGGCAGTCGTCTTTCAGAAGAGCCGATCGTCTGCAGCTGGGATCTCCCTGTGACACACACCTGACAACCTTTAATGTCGACCCGGACACAGGTCTGTACTCACGGAGGTCGCGGTCCACTCACATTCACAGCCACAGACTGGGCCCCTAGGTCACAGGGAGGGAGCATGGGTCGAGGTCGGCTCATCAGCCAGTAGGCGGTGATGGAGGCTACGGCCCCTAAACCCAGCAGAGAGGACGTAGACAGGGAGACGGAGGGAAGAGGAGGAGGCAGGGACAGCAAACGACTCCACAGTTCCTCCGTGTTAGAGCGAGAGCTGAGGCCAAGTGACAGTAGCCACTCCAGAAACTGCATAGCTGAGAAAAGAGGACATACAGTTAAACAGATGGAGAATTAATCATTCTGTCACGTGACGGAAATGGTTCTGTGCTGTCCCCAGAGACGGAAAACCTTCTCTCTGTGGATGAACTCATATCACTTAGAGCAGTGGTCACCAGTTCGGCACAGGTAGTTAAGATTAAGATTACATTTCATTTTTTTTTTGTCATTGTGACAACAAAATTTGGCCTCTGCATTTAACCCATCACCAAAGTGAACAGTGGGCAGCTTTGAGCTCCAGGGGAGCAGTGAGTGCGGACGATACCATGTTCAGGGCACCTCAGCAGTAGCTTGGCTGAACCACTAGGCCACCAAAGAAATTAAAATCTCAATATTGTACTTAAAAAATTATGATAAAGAATATTAATATTATCCAAAGCTCATATTTTCATAGACTCTTCTTGGGTGCCAACTTTTTAGACTCAGCCTACCTTTATTGTTATTGCACAGAAACACAACAGCGAGTCTGACAACAATGTTGTTGCTTGGCAACCGGAGTACACAGTATTCACTACAAATCTCGTAAATCATGAGGTAACAATTACGTAAGATATTTTTACAATTATATGCAGTCCAATGTAAAGTACAGCAGTGTATAAAAATATAAATGTATATAATAGGCAGTAACAGTGCTGAGATACAAGTGTTGAATATTGCGCAGGAGAAAAAAAAAAGTTTAAATGTATACATTGCACCTACACAAAAGTAATTGTACTAAACCTTTAGATTGTTCAGAGATTTTGTTGTTTTTTATTTTTTTTAGTTAGTAGTCTGATGGCCAGGGGAAAGAGACTGTTCCTAAATCTGGTTGATCTTACAGCAGATGCTGCGGAATTAAAGTTTCATTTTGTTTTCATTGCTAAACCCAGAGGCTGAAACATGTCCACAACCCAGAAAAAAAAAGTTAATTCAGATTGCCGTTTGCAGAAATAATAATAATAATAATAATAATTAAAAAACGACTGAAATTCTCTGTAAAACTGTATGAGAAACCAGTAGTCTCCACACTCTCTCCACTTTTGGAAGTTTAAAACCGGAGCCTGAAGAGTGTTGCTGAGAAGAATAAATCACACTGGGTCACAGGCTTTGGCAGGAAACCCAGTGTGAGGAGAAGAAAAGAATGAAAAGGGCCCTGAGCTGGATACAGTGGGAGGCAGGAGGGGGGAGGCGGGTGGGGAGACACCAGGAAGTAATAATCATTGGCTTAGGAGAAGGTGGCATGAAGGCTGCCCTCAGTCACGCCGTTAGGCTACAGTTTCAGGCAGACTGTACAGTTAGTGAGAGGCAGCAGACGAGGAACCTGATTCCCAGTCTGTCTTCACCGTTATATATAGAGGGACGACTTTTCTTGGAGGCAACTTCTCAATAACGAACCTTCAACAGAATATTTCTTTACAAACAGCCTAGAAATCAGACTGGTATCTAAAGGTTCTCCTTAGACTTTCTCCAGCCGATCATCTCCACCACCACGGCACCAGGCCAGGAATTCACATCGATGAATAAATCTCTCCTTTCCCACATTCAGTGCCCTCCCTGAACACCCCTCAACCTCTCACCTACTTTCTCCCGCCCCCAACACTCCATGAAAGATGGGGCAAAGAGTGACATCATACCCCTCCCTGTCGGATCCTGGTAACATGATGATGTCATGAAATGAACTAAATTAACCTGCGGATCTATTAACACTGCACACACTTATCATTAGAATGAAAACAAAAGTTAAGACAGAAGAAAAAAGTAGAAAAAAAAATCAGACTAAACAAACTCAATCAAATAAAAAAAAGATGTAAATTAATCATTGACTAAATGACTACTGCTTTAATCAATGGCTATTTTGATGGCAAATATATGGGCATAAGGGGTTCTCCATAAGGGAACAATTCTATTCTTGTATAAATATACAATAATAGTAATATTATCACGGGATTCTTTGGAAATAATTGTAATTAATCAAATTTTATTGCTTTTAATTGACCAACTGGTAAACACACCTATAAATTCAAGATTATTGTGTGAATTAATGCATCATAAAAGAGTCACATGTGGAACAGCAATCTGTCTAACAATTATCTCAACAACACCATGTGTTTGGAAAGAAATTGGCCATAAAACTGGACAATAAAAATGTTTGGCTAGTTCATCAAAAAACCTGTTTTGCATGTGTCTGCAAGTTTAAGATGTTTGGCTTGACGTTGCAGGCGAAAGAGAATAAAACTTCTAATCAATAATAACTACGTTTGTCAAGCTCACGGTGTTAAGATGTCAATCAGACTGGAGAAACTGATAACAGAAAGACTTTGTTCAAACTTGTCTTTGTGTTTTTTAAGAGGATGAAAGACAATACAATAACTGCAGGTATCTTACCAGTGCTGACTTGATTCTGCTTCTGGGGCTGTACACCCCCAACAACAGAGCCCAAACATTAAAATGTTGCATAGTTTTATTATTATTATTTGACTTAAACCAAATAATTTGTCTCAAACTCAAATAAGTTGAGGGCCTCCAACCACATCTTTTCACCCAACGACTGTGTCAGCTTTCAGTGTTCAATACAAAAGAAAAAAATTTAATAACAAAAATTAGTTTCCCATAGATTCTGTGTAATACAACACTGGACTAGGAGACTATGGATCAGGGTTTTGGGAACTATATGAATTACCATAAAATATGTGGAACAAATCTATCAAATATTATTATATATACACAACTTTAACATCAAGGTGGGGGCCACAAAATATCATTCCACCGGCCACAAATGGCCCACGGGCCACGACTTTGATACCTCTGACTTAAACTGTAGCTTAACTTTCCTAACATTTTGTTGACAGTACCCATTTTATCATCCTTCAGGGTGTGCAGGACTAAAGCCCTCTTTGACCAACCTAGACTCTCCTAAACCAACCAGCAGGTACTGGCACGGCCTCTGAAGGTGTTTTCATTTTCCTGCAGTTCATTTCCAAATGTGTTTGCGCCATCCTCCTTTGTCTCGTGTATTCCGGGGAGTAAATACTGGGAGGACAATAGTCGCTGTCTGAGCTCTGACAAAAGCCTTTGTGAATGGGAGTGGGAGTTGAGAGGAGGGAGGGAGACACACACACACAAACACAAACTAGGCTTACAGGAAACTGACTTTAAAGTGCACTGTCATTTTTACTTGATCTTTAAATGCTCTCTTTGTTTAAATGGGATCATGGGAAACTTCCTGCTGTCTTTCTTGCTCCGTCAGGTGTAAAGTGGCACCGGAACAACCTTCACTCATATAAAACGATGCTTCAAATAAAAAGGATTTTCTGTCTATTGTGGTACAAATCAAAGCAGACCATCATCAAACACATGAAGCTCAGGTCCCTTTTGTCCAACATGTTTGTCCAGTTTCCTGTTTAATTGGATAAATTGAACTTTAAAGAGCAAAGGGTCAAATTTGGGCTTCATTAGAGTTAGCCATGTAGAAGTTTGTTCTACCATATATGATCCAAGTGTCATATATGCTTTGGTCTGTTGTAAAAATGTTTATTGTTTTCTTTCATTTGATGTAAATAATGCAACAGTTTGAGTTATGTTCTGGGAAAGATGGCTGCTATTTGTCTAGTGGAAGGTTGTCTTCTTTTCTCTTACGTACGTCAATCTCAAAGCCTCCGATGCCTTCCACTTCTTCCAGAATGGACAAGCTAAAGATCTGCAAAATCTCAGCCTGTCCTCTGTATTTCAACTCCAACCACCTCCATGTCCTCCCTCAATCTCCTCTTTGTCTCCTACCTGGTAGCTCCATCTCTAGGATCATTCTTCT
>JAFBJS010057685.1:68420-125554 GCA_016785265.1 Paraplagusia blochii
CTGAACATGTCCAAACCATCTCAATCTGTCTTCTCTAGCTTTTTCTCCAAACCTTTCTGTCTGTGTTGTCCCCTGTCCCGCTCCGCATTCTGTCTCCTGCCTATTGCTGGTGTCTCTAATCCATTCATCATGGCTGGTCTCACAACTGTCCTGTGAACGTCCAGGGCAGAGGTGTACGATGAACATTATTAAAGTTTCACCTCGCACCACTGTCTGAGTCAAGTTTACAGCAAAAAAAAAATGGCAAAAATTTGTGCCTATTCCTAATTGAGCGTAATAACACTTTGGTTAGTAAGTGTTGGCATCGTTTGGTAGCTAATCGTGGTTAGATCATCCAAGTAGTTAGCCACAGTGCTTTATACGCACACTTGAATGAGGTCAGACAAATAATTATGACAAAAAATACCGCTGCATAAAATACTACTAAAACTTGAGGGGAGGTTGCTGGAAACACACCATTTTTTATTTGACCTTACTCCACACCAATATATTTGTACTAAAACATCTTCAACCTCTTATCTGACAGTCTTGGAGTAGACCAACACCCAGAGTACAGACTGAAAACACCATAAAAAGCCAACACAGCTAAAGTTGACAGGGAGACAGAAGGTATGCAACGGCCTTAGGCTGTAGGCAAGTCAGTGCTCATCCACATCTACTGCTGCTGCTGCTGCTGCTGCTGACAGGCAGTGACACAGTAAAATATTTACTACTACAGAATCATGCAATAACAGAACACAGAAACAAGTTTTTGGAAAAGTGTGGCAGTGTTTCAAAAATTCCAAACTTTACTTAGAGGGAAGTATCTGTGTCACAGGGTGATTGGAGTGGAATTAGCGTTAATCCATTAACCTTCACTGTATTAACGTTAACAAAGCCTGGACTCATTTTGGGTATATGCAGGAGTATGATGGAAAAAATGAATCCATCAGCTGCCAGAGGTGCTGAGAACACAACACCGTCTAATGGGCTGACTAACAGTAAGCTCACCACCCACAGGAAGGCTCACAGTACAGTACAGTACAGTGTGATTTGGGTGGCAGTCATGGAGACTTCTGCCCCTGCAACCTGGTAACAGATGAAGAGGAATGTATGAATGAATTACACTTCGTTTATACCATTCTTGAAAAACAGGATATAATGCAATGGAACTGAAAATAAAGGGAAAGAAAACCAGAATTCTTCCTAAATTGCACCCAGATTTTTGAAGAAAACTGCTGGATTTCTGACCGATTTAATTGAAGGGAGGGAAAGTGAGATCCAAGTAGAGCAGGTTATTGTTAAACCACAACTCTATTGCTACCCAGTCATGACAAGCAATGCAACTAAGCTGTCAAATAGGACAGCTTAGGGACAAACCCTTCCAAGTTCCCTTTGACTTTTGAAGAGACATCTTGTCTAAACATAGTTTTGTGCCTTAACATAGACCTGAGGAAATAACCAAGTCAAGGAGCTGAAATGAGCATGCAGTGATAAAAATGGGTATCAACAGGAAGTGGAATAGAAATGTAGGCATATTTGACTGAATTAATACAACCTGCCAAAGACATGGATGGGTTGACCATTGCGTTTTGATTTTTTTATTATTATTATTAGCAAGCATGATGAAATTTTCTTGTAATTTTCCTTTGTCTTAACCTTTTTTTGTTTAAGCAATAACTGCAATTTTTACCTCCGTGAATGAGATAGGAAAAGTAAAATCTCTTTTCAAAAGAATGCCAGAAAACCAACAGGACAAGGACATTTTTCCAACTGCATTGTAGAAATGGCTAGTGAAATTCCTGATTGGGATACGGGCTCCTCTAATTTTTTCCCCTTACGTCTGGCTAGAGGTTTGGAATATCAAACCATTAAAAATGCCACATTACAACTGAATAGGAACTCTATTGTGTATAGTTGGGTTTGGAAGTATGTGATGATCTATTAATTTGTAGGTGATCCATAGTTAAATGTCCATTTGGTGACCAAAAGAACATTGTTTTTTAGCCAAGAGCTTTTCAGTTGGTTGGCTAGTAATTGGTATGCTAATGTATACAGGTTATTTAATAAATATTGATTGTTCTATTGGGTGGATGGTAAGCAAGTCAAACTAAGTCTTATTGTCAAGTCGCTTTGTGTAGTGTTTATCAATTTTTTCAGTATGGTTAGCATGGAAGCATTGCTCCTATAAGATTTTGTCTTTACTTGCACAGTAAGAATATAATCTCTCCACAAGGTTAAACCGTCCCAGTTAAAACCATCCCAGACAACTAGACTAGATATGATGATAGCAAAAAGTAGGCTATTTAAAGTATTAATCGCACAACAAGGTTCAGGATTGGTCGAGAATTGGCTTGTGCCAACCGTTAAAGTCACCACTAAGTATCAGTATGTGTTGAGACAGGGGGCAGAGACACAAACAACTAGAGAGTCTATATTTAGGCACAAACATTAGCAAGTGTGACTAGCCTATTGAATAGTATGCGAGAGACAAACACATATTGATCAAATTTGGTAATGTTGTTCGAATGAAGCGCCCGGACAGAAACCCCATAAAACTGCTGTTAATAGTTAACTCGCTAAACAAAAACATAAGGACATGTGTGTGACAGACAACCTCAGTGTACAGTAAACCACAGGGATTATACATTTATTAAGAGGAAAAGGGGGGCCTTATTGTCCCCACCCACAGCTACAGCAGTGGCAGCTATGAACACCAAACACTTCCCAAGTCACCCAGAGCAGTGAATGGCCTGATGGAGAGGGTAGACGAGGAGAGAGTTACAGGGGGAGACACGTGACGCTGGAAGGCCGGAGGGGGAAACCGGTAAAGAAAGAATGAAACTTGCTAATGTTTTCAGGCCCTGATTCTAAACTCGAGCAGAAACAACATGGACCCAAACTTGGTCACAAGCAGGTGGACAACCCATTGGAGAGAATCTCCAATGGGTTGTTCAAAGCTCTGACCAGACCCACAGTTCATTATGTGTTTTTTTTATTTTTTATTAAATAAATCTGAGCAGCACTGACATCACAATCACTACACAACTTTCAGTCCAAATTTTTAGTTTGAGCTTTTTTGGAACCAAACCTCACACCAACCCATGTCGTAAGTGAATTACATCTTGCGTCAGCATATTATTAGAGGCTGAACTCAAACTTCCTTCCTGATTTCTCTGTCTTTCTAACTTTTGTAACTCTACCAATACTCCGGCCCCTGACATGTCTCAGAAAGATTCTAAAAGTTAACAATAATCTTAACACAATCATAACACATGACAATTTGTTGTTAGCTTAATTTTGACCGAGAGTGTTTTCACGTTTCAACAATGAATTGAGAGGAATTGTCATTTGGGGCAATGATTTAGCCAAGGAAACTACAAATACAGTGTAAAAACATTACTCTACAGCAGTGCTTCCCAATCTTTTTCTGTTACGCCCCCCTCAGCATCACACCATGCCCCCCGGGGGTCCCGCCCCACACTTTGAAAACCTCTGCTCTACAGTACAGTCATCTAATCAGCATCATAATAAACAATGATGGTCAATGATCATAATAAACAATAAAAAGGATTGGCTTTGTTCTATAGCATTGTTCAATGTTCAATGTTCAGTATCATTCATCAGTACCAGTTACTGCATAATCTCGTAAATTAACCTTCATAAAAACATTGTGGATAAGATTTAAGGTTTTTGTGTGGACTGGCCCTCCTATGAAGATAACATGTTCTTGCCTGTGCTGTAGAAATAATGTGGTTTTTTTTCTGAGCTCTGATTCTTCAGCAAAGTATGAGTGAAACCAGGTAGAAGATTTAGATCAGAAGAGACATTTCAAGACACAATATGTGGGGAGTATGACAAAAACCTTCAGTTCACAGGGTTGAAATATCCAACGACTATAATTATCCCCGGCTTGACTCTGGTGTACGGTACCACAACTATGTTGACAGTTACAAAGTCAATTCCTTCTCTTCTCTTTGAACACCGTTCACCAAAAACCTGTCCTTCAGCAGTTGCGATCTAATTGAAAGGTAAAGCCTTTAATAACACGTCTTGTACAGCTCCCGTTTTGCAAAAACACATTTAAAGAACCAACTTCCAAAGTTTGTTTGCAAAAAAATTGTTGTTAATAAATACTGTCTGTATATCAGTGGCTTCAAGTTAAGCCAACTATCAAAAACAACTTCAGAAAAAGCTAATTTCTTGGAGAGAAAGCTAGAGAAGCCAGATTGAGGTGGTTTGGACATGTTCAGAATACATTGGTAGAAGAATGATCCTAGAGATGGAGCTACCAGGTAGGAGACAAAGAGGAGATTGATGGATGCAGTAAGGGAGGACAAGGAGGTAGTTGGAGTCAGAGTAGAAGATACAGAGGACAGGGTGAGATGGAAAAAGTTGAATTGCCGTGGCAACCTTTGAATAAAGGGACAAACCAAAAGGATAAGAAGAAGAAACAGACATTTTTACTGCCTTCAAACTAACTTCCAGGTCTGTGTCTTTAACTTCTTAATCCAGCTCAAAGCTAACACATCAGGCTTAAGCTGTGAAGTGTGAAAGATAAGAAACAAAGGAGACAGACAGAGAGCTAAACGCAAACGGACAGAGGACAGCGTGTAATGATGTGAACGGCTGACTCTGCACTTTCTAAAGTTAAAGTTAAAATCCCTGGTGTTCTGTATTTGAGTTAGTAAACACATCTTAACACCCAGTGAAAAAAAAGAGTTCATTGATTCTATGTGTGTGTGTGAATATTAATGGGTGTTTGCATTGACCTATAATAAACCCAGTGTTATTCATATTGGAGTTAAAGATGCTGAGATTCTCTTTAGGAGAGACGAGGACGGACAGGATCAGGAATGAGGTGATTAGAGGGACAACACAGACAGGAAGGTTTGGAGAAAAAGCTAGAAAAGACAGATTGAGATGGTTTGGACATGTTCAGAGGAGGCACAGTGGATATATTGCTAGAGGAATGATCCTAGAGATGGAGCTACCAGGTAGGAGACAGAGATTGATGGATGCAGTGAGGGAGGACATGGATATTAGAGTTGAGGATATAGAGGACAGGTTGAGATGGAAAATGTTGACCCTGAATGGGGGACAACCTAGTGAATACAAATTAATACAATGGTGTGGACACGTGGTTTTCTTAAAAAAAAAAAAAAAAAAACATTGAATACCACCAGTGTCAAAAAAGTTGTAGTCGTACATCACATAGTCATATCCATGTGCTGCAGTTATCACATGCACATTTTTAAATATTAACATTTTTTACTTCATTAGTTGAAGTTAAACATTAACATTCTTGCTTCCTTTGCTTGTCACTTTTATAAACCTTTAGTTTTGTAATGTATTTTAAAATATTATACATACATTAAGCGCATTTTATTTCTCCTTATATTGTTTGCATGACTATTCGTAGCTTTTATTTTTGGACACTGTACGGGCAAGCTGAATTAAATAAAACAATTTTATCTTGTGTTTAGAATAAATTGCTTGCTGGTGGGGAAAAAACATTAAAATAAACAATATAACCATGTTTCCAAAAATGACCCAGATTCAGGGCCAGCTATTTGTTATCAATGGTTCTCATAGTACGATGATACTAATTCTCTGCACATGTGAAACCCATAACATTGCGCACAAATGTTAAAATTCCCAATTAAAATAACGTAAGATTTTTCTAAAATTACATTTTCATTCACTTTATCACAAAGCACACGCTTTCCATTAGTGGGAGGTTGTAAGGTTTTTAATTAAGTTTAAGAGTTCACTCTTTCGGTTTGAAATAAACGATTAAACGATTCTGTTACCTCGTAAAAAGATAAGTCCAAACCACTTTAGTCTTCTTTATTACAATCATTGCACGTGTAATGTCATGGAAACCTCGTTAATGAAACGTGCAGCTGCAGAAAAAAACAAATTCTTTTGCAAAATCTCCGTTGCCAAACTTACTGACGTCAATGGTATCGTAGTTTTTTCACTTTCGATTACTTTCCTGCTACAAAGTTTCCGTGTTTGATGAAAAACAATAACAGTAAAAGACAGTAAAAGTCAACCTACCTTGTAAAAACACGGGTCTCGTCTCGTCTCTCAGGTTATTTTCTCAAATTCTTCTTCAGCTGCCGCTTCATACAAATGTACTGAAAGTTTTAAGCTCGAGGTTTGAGCATGTAACATCCTGTATTGACCTTTCAAAACAAAAGCACGATTAATTTTATTTTCCGGTACCCAGGGAGTTTAAATGACCAATGACAAGATCTGTCGTGGCTATTTTAATATATAATATTTATGGATTTATCATTTATCACTAGCGAAGAATTGATTAAGTTAAGTTGATTCATCTTATCCAACACCTAACAGCACAGTACAAACACTGAATTATGTAGAGACAAATCAAACACTGCAGACACTCACTGCCAATGAAGTGACTGCACAAAAGCTGTTATTGCAGGGTTTTATTCCCACATATTTTATTAACTCTGAATCATAATGATAACCTATTAAATAGGTTAACATGGTGATTCAGAGTGAATAAAACAAACAAATACATTCAATGCAGTTATGCATTGTTAAATAACTTGTTGAAAAATACATTTAAAAATATCTAATAAATGATTTACACTTGAAAAAAAAACCTTTGCAAGATATTTTAAACCAAAAGTAAATTTCAAAGATGCTAATGTTTGCTTACAGTAAATCCAACATTTTCTAAAAGTGACATTTTACAACTATTTATTTTTTTCCACATCAGCCTCCAGGACTGTGAATTGACTCCTGTGACTCCAAATAATTCAAATACCTTAATTTGATTTATTTATCTACAGTTAACTGTGCAATCAAATAATTTTGATTGTAGATCATTTATATTACTAACAATGTTGAAAATAATAAATATTGAATCACAATAAACAGATGTTAGTTAAGTTAAGTTAAGCACAAAAAAATCAGGAGACACAATTTTAGAGTTAAACGCTTCAGGTTTAAAAGGTTTGAATAAACAAATAAACTTAAATTCGTTTTTTAAATTTAAAGTTAAGTTACATAAACAAACACTACCAAAATAAGTGTAGTATTCCTTGAAATATAAATAAATTATCCTTAGCCTATGATAAACTCAGTTGATTCAATGGAACCGCCCTCACACACATTCACACACACTCACTCTCACACACACACCACAGCTGGCAAAACAAAATAAACCCCTGATGCAGGCCTGATGTAGTGACTTTGGAGCGACAAAAATCCATTTCAGTGATCCAGAAGTAATAGAACAGTTTTATGTCCTACACCTAACAGCTGGACCAATGAATGATTACAATGCGTTCCTTCCAGGTTAGCAAAAATATTTAACAATTGAAGTAAATGTATTATTTTTGACAAGATTACACATTTATTATAGGATGTGAGCTAATATACATTGCAAGAATGTCGCAGAAAATCTAAAGAAATCGCGTATCTTGTTTGTTTATTGGTGGCAGCCACAACATCAGTCAACGGCTCATGATTACGCACGAAAACACACTCAACATTAAAAGCCCAGCCGAACACAGGAGTGTCGTTGATCAAACCGTGGCCTCATTGCGGCAGCTCGTACTGTGGAAAATATCTCTTGTCTGAAAATATAATTACATCTTGATGGCAGTGAGACTGTGTGCGGTGAATTATTTATGAGGACTAAATGCAGAAGGCGATGAAGTTCACAGTTGATAGTGTCAGAAATCATCCCAGTCAGTGCACAGCTCCACTGCCTTCACGCTGCAATCAGCACACGAGCCTGTGACTAAAGAAGGCTTCACCTAAAATATAGAGTGGCAACAACAAAAGGTCGGAAAACTGAAACAACTTGTTCTCGGGTGCAAATATGCAATCAATAAAATGAACTAAAATATAGAATTTACAATAAAATATTAAACTTCTCTTCTACTTCTTCTCCTTACGCCTCGTCCCTTATCTAGGGGTTGCAACAGCGAGTCAACAATTTCCATCTTCCCCTGTCCTCTGTATCTTCTACTCTGACTCCAACTACCTCCATGTCCTCGGTCCACTGCATCCACAAACCTCCTTTGTGTCTCCTACCTGGTAGCTCCATGCTTCTCTAGCTTTTTCTCCAAACCTTCCTGTCTGTGTTGTCCCTCTAATCACCTCATTCCTGATCCTGTCCACCTCTCTAGTCTTACAACTGTCCTGTAAACCTTCTCCTTCACCTTAGCTGACTCTCTTCTATCTCAGATCACTCCTGACTCTTTTCTCCAGTTGTTCCATCTTGACTGTACTCTATTCTTCTCTTCTCTTCCACAGTCTTCACTGCTCTGAGCAGATGATCCTAAGTATCTACAAAAGTAAGTACCTAATATTATAAGACAAATTCATAATATCTTACTTTAGGAATAAAGAGTGGGATCAATGTTTTTCTACGAATTCCTTCCCAGTCGAATCCGTCAAACCATCTGTGAGAGAACAGAGAGTTAGAGCATATAAAACCAAGAGTATACCCCACATACATCGTGGTTTCTCCCTCTGCTGTGAATCCATCTCCTTACTTGTGCCCTTGAATGTCCTTGGCCCCGTTTCTCTGCATCCCCAGTCTGTACGAGGGATTGCTCCTTGGTGGGAGAGAACCAGAGACCACTCATAAATAAATAAAAGAAAGTAAAGTAATCACCAGCATCTGTCAGTCAAAGAGTCGTGTCACAGCAAAGGTCGGTTGTAATAAATCTCTATCCTGTCTTCAGTTTCCTTCCTCTGTCACAAGGATGACAGGAAATGTAATATATATCTTAAAATATTGATGGATGAATCAGTGTATGAAACAAAACCATCACAGTCTGTCATAATAATCCAGAAACTCTACAGCAGCTATGTACCTGCAGAGTTTCCTAATAAGACTGGAAGCACTTTGGCTAATATGTCTTGGAAAGTCAATCTGATCAATTCCACGGATGATTGCCGTGAAAATCTTCAATGGGTCAGAGCCGTTGAATGGAAGCCTGGGAAGAAACAAGAACACACAACATCCTGTCACATAAATCTGGACTGGACGAAGTGAGACGTCACACCTTTCTGTAGACTTACCCACCACTAAGCAGTTCAAACACAAATACACCCAAGGACCAGAGGTCTGCAGATGGACCGTGGCCTCGGCCCAGGATGATCTCAGGTGACATGTAACCTGGTGTTCCGCAAAAAGTCCAGGTTCTCCCGCCCATCTCTACCTTCTTCATACATCTGGAACCAATCTAGAAGGTACAAAAAACATTTTTTTATTCGTAACTCAGTGATTGACTGTCAAAATAAATATGAAATCTGTGAATTGTGAAAGGAGGTTTGTAATCTATCATCGCACCAGCTTGGCGTAACCACGCTCATCCAGAAGGACATTCTCAGGCTTGACATCTCTGTAGATGATGCCACGAGAATGGAGAAAAGTCAAGGCCTCTATGACACAGGCAGTGTAGAACCTGGTGCTGCAATCGTCCAGATGTCCTCTAAAAACAAGTGTCAACATTAAAACATTATTCAACACTAGTTATGCAGATAAAAGTGTTGTTATCAACATTAAACTACAGGAAGGCTCGCAGTATGGTTCAGTGTGATTTGGGTGGCAGTTGTGGAGACTGCTGCACTGTATTGAGTCAGCAGGTCTATATTCATTGAGATGTAAACCTGCATTACTTTCATTCAGCCAAGAAGTGGCAGCAAATGCGTCTTGCACTACTTGTTTTGGAACAGCAGATATAATTATATTAATTACAACTTGAAAAATATCCCTTAAATGGCACAGAGGCAACAAAAAAAAACAGCAGCTGTCTAAAAACTCAAAGAAGGAAAAGAAGTAACTGAAGTAGAGCATATCCCTAGTACCTGTCATGTGACCACTCAGTACAATTATGGTTTAAATCCATAGAATTACAAAGAATGATTATATTATTATTATTATTCTCCTTTCAGCCTTTCCTTTATTCAGGAGTTGCCACAACAAATCAACCTTTTCCATCTCCCCCTGTCCTCTGTATCTTCTACTCTGACTCCAACTACTTCCATGTCCTCACTCACTGCATCCATCAATCTCCTCCTTGTCTCCTACCTGGTAGCTCCATCTCTGGGATCATTCTTCTACCCATGTATCCACTGTCCCTCCTCTGAACATGTCCAAATCATCTCAATCTGTCTTCTCTCACTTTGTCTCCAAATAAGAATGAATATTCAAATGAAATTTAGGAACTTACTTTTCTTTAAGCAGATCATGCAAATTCCCACCAAGACCAGCCTCGGTGATGATGTAGAGACACTCGGAGTCTTTGAAGACTTTGAATAACCTGTAGGAATCAGAATAGGAATAACTGCCAAACCTGGTAAATTGTTGCATAAAAAATTCTAATACTAGACCAGCCCTACTGGACACAGAGACGGTACCTGACTATGAATGGACAATGAGATTCCATCAGGATGCGGCCTTCCCTCAGGACGTGCTCTTGTTGGCTGCTGTTGATTATCGTCTCTTTCTTAAGAACCCTGAGGGCAAAAAGTCGCTCCGCTGCGCTCTTCACTGTTACCTGCGAGAGGTAAAAAAAATCAATAGAGGGCATTATAGAAACATAGGATCCCTGAGTGGCCTGCTACTCAGGGATCACAGCCGAGCATGGGAGAAAAATCAGCACGTACCAGGTCTACGTGACCGAACTGTGTTTCTGCTAAGTGAGAGATGACATGGAAATCACTCAAGGTTGAAGACGAAAGAAGGCCAACGTCTTTGTCTGACCTGTGCACATGGAAACAGGGATAATCTAATATCCTGCCTTTGCCACAAGTGTGAATAAGTTCTTATGGAAATTACTGTTGTGACGTTTCTCACTCCTCTGTGAAGTCGTGGCCTCGCGGCTTCTCTTCGCAGCGATTTGACTCCATCCCATTGATTACATCTTTGAATCTCCTGAAACAGGAAAACATGCAAGAATGTTCTGAGAGGTTCTAGTATTACGTAGGTCATGGCCAAGGCCAAATGTGTGAGAATAATGACGACCTGAAGTGATGCAGATCTTTTTTTTTTTGCATGTGAGTTAATTTGTTTTTTAACACAGAAGTGCAACTTCAATGTGAAATTCAATTGTAAAAACATTTAAGACTACAGTCTTAAAGTCTCTCAGTTACAACTGCCTCCCCATTGAGTTTCCTTTTGGGAACAAAGGCAAAAAATCATTTAGTGTAGGATGGTATTTTTTTTATAAAACCTTTTGAAGCGCCTTCTCATGTTCATACTTATTAAACAAGAGTAAATAAAAGCGACACTTTACAGTAGTGAATATATTGTGTTAAATTGATCATTTTTTATATCTTCTACCAATTGACCAATTTGGTGCTGGGTATTTGAGTTGGTGGCTCTAATCTTTTCAACACAAGGTAAGCATGCCAACCATTTCTTCCTCCCTACTCTCATCTTCTTCTGTTCCTTTCAGCTTGTTGCTTTTTCAGGGGATGTCACAACCAGTCAACATTTTCCATCTCCCCCTGTCCTCTGTATCCTCAACTCTGACTCCAACTACCTCCATGTCCTCTCTCACTGCATCCATCACCTCTTTGCACCCATCTCCTCTTTGTCTCCTACCTGATAGCTCCATCTCTAGGATCATTCTTCTACCAATGTATCCGCTGTCCTTCCTCTGAACATGTCCAAACCATCTCAATCTGTCTTCTCTAGCTTTTTCTCCAAACCTTCCTGTCTGTGTTGTCCCTCTAATCACCTCATTCCTGATCCTGTCCATCCTTGTCCCTCCTAAAGGGAATTTAAGCATCTTTAACTCCTCCACCTCCAGCTCTGTCTCCTGTTGTCTGAGGCATTAGTTAGTGCTGACGGGTAATAGAATGTCAAATCAGGACTGTCGAGATGTGTCAATCTCATTTGTAAAGATTAATTAGTTTAGAATTTCAAGACATTTTAACATGTTCAGAATAACACAGGGTGTTACGGCAACTTTAAATAACTGGATGATTTTATTGTTTATTCTATAATTTTGCCTCATTTTATTCCATCAAATAAATTCAATCAAAAGTAGGTTACTTCATCTTGACTTTTGAGATAAGAAATAATAAATATTTACTTACTCTCGGTTGATTATCAAACACGTAACCGCAGCAGCTTCAGCAACTACATTCACTGTCCAAACATCATCTCTGCAGCAGAGATAAAACCTGGTGTTATTTATTGGAAGTGATCATAAAAAAAAAAAAATCATAATTCCCTCTTCTTCATCATCATCCTCACCCTCATCTTGTCCTTACCCCCACAGAACCTTTTCTCCAAACCAATGTCCCTCTGAGAGTCGGGAAAGGACAGACTCCTCCTCTTCTCCTGTCTTCCTCTCTGTTACTTTCACCTCCAAACACAATGACATGATTTATCACAGAGCCCCGGGAACCTTGTTAAACAAATTCTCCAAAAAAAGACAGTGTTTTATTCTCTGTAGAGCAAAATAAAAGCATAAATCTTTGCACCTGGCCTTTGCTAATGATATAAAAAATGTCTCCTGTGGCTCCTTGTTGAACGATATGTTGTCCCTCAGTGTAGTGGGTCTACAGAAAGCAAATGACAGAGGATGAGAAGGGAGAATTGAGAACATGAGGGTTAGTAAGAGTGAGGGATTATTCTGAAGCTGTCATCACACCTGTCTGTGATGCAACACATGAGGGAGAGCAAAACGGAGAATAAGCAATCGTGTTTACACTCTGGCTCGCTGTCTGCTCACATTATCTAGGCACCGTTCTTCTCTGTTTGAAGAATGAGGCATGGTTACACAAGACAAGGCTTTAGATTGTAAGAATTTAATCTGTACCTCCTCCATGAGATCAGACATTTTCATGATGACATCCTCTGGCAATGACTTAAGGAACGGAACGCTGAGGGCACAGGGGAAAACACACACAGATAAGATCCTCCGTGACTTCCTCTCTGGGACCAAGAACATCAGGAGACAGGAATGTTGATTTCAAATCATTATTTTTTTAATTGTAATTATTTGCCAATAATACAGCTCTGTCAGGATGAATAGTTGGAATACTGAATATCTCCATCAGTGATATTAGAATAGTTCACCTGCTCAGTAGTTCCATGGAATGGTGACGGCGGCCGAGACTGCTCTGCATGAGCACAGTCCAGTAGCTCTTGTAGTCAATCATCCAGAGCTTGGTGTCCATTTCAGCTGAAGATGATGAGGAGGAGAGAAGGAAGGAGGAGTTGATAAAGTAACCATTATTGACACTGGAGCACAGGTGGAGGCCATCGAAAGATAAGAGACAGCCTCAAGTGACACGGTTGGTTTGTAACAAATGTGGACATAAAGTGCACACAGGGCCGGACTAACACTATCTGAGGTCCAGGTCCAGGATGACGCCCTTCATATTGTGAACCAATCACCAATCAGGTGAACTGACACAAGGTCCTTTAAAATCAGATTTTCTTTTCATCTTTGTGTCAACTGTGCTGCGACATAAAGTGTCTCTGCTGTTTTCCTACTCCAAGCTGAAGTTTTTTTTCTCACCCATAATATTTTCCTACTGTCTGTGTTAAAGGTGGTAGCATATTTTAATTGGAGATAAACGCCCAAATTATCTGTCTAACACCTTAAGAGAGAGGGTAGGTAGATATTAGGGGTGATTGAGGTAGAGTAAAATTAGTGAAAGTCGACCACTGATTTTAGTCGCTTGACATAAGCAAAATAAGGCACCCCCAAGTGGCGAAGCCTGGGGCTGCACCCCCCTCAACCAATTCTGTTTAACTGGCCTATATGCTAATAAAATATGCTACCATCTTTAAAACAAAGGGTAGGAAAATATTATGGGTAGGAAAATACATTAGATCAACGTCAACCCATAAAAATTCAGCTTGCAGGGACATGTGTCAGTGCATCTTCCGTGATCAGGACACTATATAAACGGCCTCATCCTGGTAACTAGCCCGGGGCCACACATAGTGTTAATACGGCCCTGCACATTGGGGAAAGGAATACGCTGAATTTCTAAGTCATTTTATCCTTCCAATGATATAAACTACAGGTAGGAAAGAAACTGCTCAGAAATGCTGCAGAGAAGGCTTCCCTAGAGAAAATCATTTTCTCCTGACAACCATCTCCTGTAGTCTTGACGTACCCAGACTGAGGATAAGAGATTAAAAATGAAACATTTTTGGACAGCTAAACTTTACAAGAATTCCTCCTTTCTTTATTTGTTCTTTGGAGCAGCCTCTCCATCTCTGCCTGGAGACAATGTGAAGTTTATACATATGTGAGGAACAGTGATGGCTACTGTTAGTTAGTGATGCGTCATTAGTTACACATTGACAAGTCAAAGTTGGCCTTGAGTCTTTAATTTTAGATGTGTGTTCAAGTTTGAGTCGAACATATTCTGAGACAAAGAGTTTAAAGTCTGGTCCAGCTGCAACAGTCAACTCAATTCTTCATGATAGATCTTGAAAGACTTGTTATAAATTAATTATGACTCACATTGATTGGTTCTCTGAAACATCCTGCAGAGGGAAGTAAATGTCCCCCAGACAGTTTAATTAGATCTGATAATGTTCCACAGCCTTGATATCTCACTTCCTCCTACTTAAAATCTACCTCAGTGATTTTTACTTCAGCACCAGATGACATACGTTTCACGGTCCTATGCCTTTGCAGAATACAATTCTGGTCTCAGACGAAAAATATTTTTGACATTTTCTCTAGTGTGTCCTTGAAGATAGTCTGCCTCCCCCTGCACCTTTATCACTGTCCAAATAGAAGAGGGCACACGCAGGAATCAAAAGCCTTCCCGCTGCTCTCTGATGACAACAATGGGAGAAAACATAATTTCAGGTCAGAGTGGAGATAAACAAAGTCCTTCCTGAACAATACCAAACAGAGAGGATGACAGAGAAAACACTCAGTGCACTTAGTGAGAAAAAGAGATTTTTCCTCCCTACATGACTGGGTCACAAGATAAGGAAAAAACAAGGGATTAAGTGTCCAGAGCTCAGACAAGGACAATAAACCCAGCTTTAATTCAATTCTTTAATTCTATTTTTTTATCTTTTTTCCACAGCCTTTTATTTATAAACCAGGTCAGATGGAAGTGTAAATGTTTGAGGCTGTTTCCCCACAGGACTCTGTGATCAGACACTGAAAGGAAAAGGTAACACACTTTCTCTTTCAGAGGAAATCTCTTCTATACATAAGGAACTGGGATCCAGCCAATGTAGAAATATGTGAACGCAAATTGTAACTTTTGAGTTTTTAAAAAATGAATTTCAAAGCTTTCGCTGCAGTTTAATGGGCTGCAGGAAGGAGACGTGTCCAGATTTATGGTACATACTTTATTTCCCTTTTGCATCAACGAAATATTCTTCTGTCCATTGAAATGTTTGTTACTTTGTTTTATATGTCTTTGAAAGACAAATTGTCTCATGGCCATAAAAAAACCAAGGCTGTATACTGTACATATTTCCTCTGGAGGTCTCTAAAAGAATTTATCATAAATCATACAATTAGTGTTCTTATCTTTCTGTCAATTAAATCTTTATGGTAAAGCCAACTTTCCCATGGGTAAAAAAGTCTGCTAATAACTGGTCCTAACCTTGAATCATCCACCCATCCATCTATCCATCTACTCACCCATTGTCCATCCATCCATACATCCATCCATCCATCCATCCATATATCCATCCATCCATCATTCATCTATCCATATGACCATACATCCAACCATATGTCCATCCATCCGTTTATCTTTCCCTACATTCCTCCATCCATCCATGCATCTATCATCCACCCACCCATCCATCCATGCATCCTTTCGACCATCCATCCATTCATCCACCCAGCCATCCATCCATCCATCCAATTATCCATCCATTCATCCACCCAGCCATCCATCCATCCATCCAATTATCCATCCATCCATCCATCCATTTATACATCAATTCATCCACCCATTCAACCAACCATCCACCCATCCATCCTTATCTCTTCTCTCACAGTTTAACATGCTTCAAAAACAGCTGACAAAAACATCCAAAACCAAAATGTTAGATAAGTGACTGCCTGGTCACACTGTTTCCTCGACAGGAAAGTGAGGGCAGAATTCAATTTTCTTTCATCACAGGGTATAATCCATTCTGTATTTTTTTTGGTTTAGCGTCGCGAGGACATTTAATATGCGTGCAGTCAAAAAGATGCTAATAGAGGAGCTGAGGTCGTAAAGCTTATATCAGAGCAGACGGCGGGTTCTGAGGAGATTCTACAACAAGTGATTGATCTCATGGAGCGACATGATGATAACGTAACACTATAAAGCAAGAAGTGTAATCACCAGGACGGGACATGGTTTTTTAATCTGTCAAATTCAGTACTGTTTCACTAGAACAGAGTAGAGATGTGTTGTTTTCTGTTTTTCTCAGAGTTGGAGTTTGACATTCATACAAGCAAACCTTGATTGATTGGCTTTTGAAAATACCAATAAACGTAGTTCTTGTTCTTGTTGATATTATATTAATTTACCTCTGTCTGATCTCTGTATTTATACTATATATACATTAATTTCCCAAGAAGAGGTGTCAAACTGGCCTTCATTTTGTGGTCGTGAAAAATAAATGAAAAAAACTTAAACACAGGGGATCAGGGGTAAAGACATTTTTGGGAAATACAAATGTTTCTCAATCAGACTTGGACTAGTTAAAAATTATATTTGTCACTTTTTATGAAACAATGGTGTGTAAATCACTTTACATGTATTTTTATGCACATTTTTACACATTTTATTCCAATTTCCATCTCCAAGAGTTGTTTACTTGGCCTGGTTTTCATACCTGATACAGAGTAGGTGTGGGTGCAGTTGTAGAGAAGGGACAACTCTCCAAACATGTCCTCCGGCTCCACTGTGAGCAGCCTGACTCCTTCTTTTGTCACCTCCAGCCTTCCTTCTGTGGACAAACACACAGTGAAGTCAGTGAAGAAACACAGCAAGAGTTCAACACGTACAACTGTGGCTGTTCTCGTCTATTGTGTCGAGTAGGGAGCTGTCAGGAACTGTCCGCTGCTTGAGATGTACTCCGTAAAACAACACATTATGCAAGCATCCATGGCATTTCACCACAAAATATGCACAAACAGTAAGTCAATATTTATTCCCAAAAGTCCTTTGTCCTCTCTTACTCACACTTGCAACTGTCACCTCCCTGTTCACTGGACTAGAGTTTGGTCAAATCCTGAATTTGATCAAACGTTTTTGAGCAAAATAAAAATGATTCACGTACAAGTGTTCAATTTGCTCCACCTTTGATTAATGTTAGCAGCTGTTAGAAGGAAATGAGTCACCTTCTACCACAAAAGCCCGATCCCCACCGGTCCCCTCCTCGATGACAGAGCCGCCTTGATTGATGATGGTGGGATACATACAGCCCATGATGGCCCTGATTTCTCCTTCTTCAAGGTTCTTCAACAAGTCATTTTTCAAAATCGCAGCCTGAATCCGTCTCAGAGACCTGAGGGATGTGAGGCAGATGAAACCGTTGTGACATTTGAGGGCAACTTATTACTGTAGATGTCTGAGCCTCGGCATCTGCGCTACATGTGCGATGTCTATTTATTTTGAAGTGTGTTCAGAGGTGTGGGTCAGTGATAGCAGTTTTTTTTCAGCAGGAGCAGGTTTAAACTTGAAGCAGACGCCACCTGAGCTCTTACGTTTGACTTTTCTCACAGCTTTTCTGCGAGACTGTAGAGATGGTCAGTGGGTCCAGACTCCAGGACACTGTAATGATTGTCCTCCTCAGGGCATGGTCCTTGTCCTCACACTGAGCTGAGCAAAAAGAAAAAAAACACAAAACAAAACAGAGAGGTTGTTTTGCTCTGGTTCATGCGAAGTGTGGACCAAGATCTGATGTTGAAGAGCAGTATTTACCTGCATTAACTGCATTCATAGAAGGTCCTGGAAGGAAGACGTTGGCCCTGTATCGATCCAGTTCATCCTGAAGTCTACGTATCAACTCATCCTTTGCATCTAGCTCCAGCTCCAGCTCATCTATGAGAGTGTCCCTCTGTCGGAGCTCCTCGATTTTCAGTTGCAGGGCAAATTGGAGATCCCGTAGAGTACCCATCAGCTGCACACATGGAGTCTCACAAACACAAAGACATGTGGCAGATAATGTTGCGTTCATTCCACAGTGATGACCATCAGGTCTTTTGCCAGATACCAGTTTCAGGGCAGAATGTCACAAGCTGCAAATAGTGAGATATTCGGCTTATAAAACGTCAGTAACTTATAAGGAAAACCATAAGTTATATTTTTATTTGACCACTAGTCAGATAGACCTTCTCACTGATTATATGCTTCCTGACAGCAGTGCGTTGCCCAGATTTGCATCTACACCGATGAGAAGAAGGCGTGTGTGGCTCACTAAATACTTTTGACAGTTACATTTTTTTATTTGACTTTTTTTCATTGATTTGTTCAGACAAGCCTTCTTATACAAAGTCATTGAACATTGAATTCCACTGAGTGCCTTTGCATGTGCTGAGCTGACTGAACAGTAAGCTCTACTGTGTTCCTCTATTTAATGTGAATCACTGTACCTGGTTTGGACTTGTATTATTGTCATCAATAATATATGAGTGATTCAATAAGAAATTGATTCATTCATTAGTATGCAGACTACACAGCTGTGAGTCTGAGATAGATAGATAGATAGATAGATAGATAGACAGACAGACAGACAGACAGACAGACAGACAGACAGACAGACAGGCAGACAGACAGACAGACAGACAGATAGACAGACAGACAGGCAGGCAGGCAGACAGACAGACAGAAAGATATTTTAACTTCACATGTGCAAAGCAAACCAAGGACAATTGACAAAGTTTTGAAAGAAACAAGGACACCAATAAAAGGTGCTTTACTATGGCAACTAGAGCTGCAGTTGGGAGGCATTAGTCATTTTTGGTATATGTGCCCATGTCTATTAAAACTGAAAATAATGTGTTGTATAAAATGCTCTTCCAAACAAGATAAGGTGGTTTTGGGAATCAGAAAATAAAAACCTTTAAACTCAAATTAATTTTCTACTTTTTTTCTTACTTATTGCTGTAAATATAATATTATATTACATTATTGCTTTAATTCAACAGATAGTGGTATATTTCATTTAACAGATATCACACACTTGGGCATATACAATGATCCAATAATAAGACACACACCTGTGTTTAAGAACTATTAGAAAGCTGTGCAATTTAACAACAATATTGTCTTTCATCAGAAAGAGGACTTACCACATACGAAGGAAGGCGGAGTGGTTGTGAGGTCCCCGTGAAACTTGTCCTCCAGAGGTTCTTGTTGCTGCTTGGAGGATCAGAGAGCAGACCCGACAGTCAGGTGCAGATCTCCCAGTTCTATCTCTGCTCCAGTGAAGGATGCTCAGTGTGCAGGCTGAGAGCAAGCACAGCAGTCATGTGACCCAGAGAAGAGGGTGTAATGAGAAATGAGAAATACATTCAGGCTATGAGTCTGATCTGATCCCAATTGGGTCAGTGAGTCTTCAGAGGATTTCTAAGGAGCTCTGGGGATGTTGGTGGCTCTCTGACAAAGTGAACAGTGAAGATTAATCATTGTACAGCCCTGTGCTTGTACAGCATGTGGAAGAGTTCATGGCTTTGTGACGACGTCATACAACAAGCTGTGGCTCCTTCTGTGACCTAGAAACAGGTACGCAAAAAGAAATAGTGTACTTAATTACATAATTACTAATACTTTTATTATTATTTTACAATATAATAGTAATAATTTACCTTACTTAAAAAAATGCTAATGTCAATATTGAGTAGGGTCAGTGGTAGTCTAGCAGTTAGAGAAGCAGACTCAGGTCCGGAAGGTCCATCTGCAGGAAGGATCACAGTATGGTGCAGTGCAATTTGGGTGGCAGTCGTGGAGCCTGTTGCTGCTGTGATCCAGTAACGGATAAGCTAATGAGGATGTATCGATTAATATTGACTGTGGGGAAATAATAATAATTATTTTTATCTTTAATATCAATCTGTTATTATGTTGTGTAGTATAAATACATTTTTTATCAAAATGGCCACATGATTTAAATGTGAATATATTAAATAAAATCCTTCATTTAATAATATTTAATACAATTATTGGTTTGTTATAATTAGTTAAGAAATAGAATATTCCATGTTGGCCAGCTGATCCATTTTCAGTCTCCAGGCAATAGGTGGCAGTCAAGGTTTCTAGAATCTATAGTGTGGCGCTCATTAGTGTCGGAGAAGAAGAGATGCGGCGTTGAGAAAACTCTTCATACTCTCACTTGGCTGTATTGACTTACCTTTTCAATTGAATTCCGTGGATATAATTTGTCCCATTTGACCATACTTTATAAAAATGATTCTAACGGTCAAACCGCTCCAAGGGAAGGAGTGCACTGTTCAGGTATGTGAAGCTAAATGATAGCTTGGTGGCGCTACTGTTTAAAGGGTTGTGGGTTAAAGGCTTTCCTGCTAACACGCGTAGCCCTCGATTCTAAGAGTAAAGCTGATTAAAATGTTCTACTTTTGTAACAGTTATTTCTGTTATTATCATTCACAGATATATTGTCAATGGATCTTGTGTTTTCTTCCAAAGACGACGACATGTTGTCATTGCGTGATTTGATAATACGGAAAATAAAATAGCTGGCTAGCCTTAGCATCATGGATGACATGGATATTATATTCATACAACACAAAACAATACGAAAAACTACAGTAGTTTGTTAAAAAAGAACATTGTCGAGTTGTTTTTGTCGAGAGCATTAAGTATTCTGCACATGTCAGTGTGTAAGTATCTTGTACAGTGTGTAAGTATCAACAACTCAGCTAGTAGTGTTTGACTACTAAACACTACTAGCTGAGTAGTGTTTAGTAGTCATTATCTCAATTATTATCATATTTCATTATATTGTGATTATCATAATGAAATATGATAATAATAATAATTGAGATTGTGACTACTCAACACTACTCAACTATTAACACTACTAACATTATCCTTCCTACGTGTATATATAAATATATATCTATATATATATACTGTATATATACACATATTTTATATATATGTATGTATGTATGTATATATATATATATATGTATGTATACTACTAACTTTATCTTCTAACCTACACTGTTCACTGTTCTGGTTACTGGTTACCTCAACTCCACCCATTGTTTCGATTGTATTTGTCTTTTTTGTACTTAATGTATTTAACTTTTGTTCGGTGCTGTACTGCTGCTGAAACAATTATTTCCCAGAGGACACTCTCAAGGGATCAATAAAGTTCTATCCATCTATTTATCTATGAAAGTCAGAATTTGCATATACTGGTGCATCTTCGTAGTCTTTCTTTTATACCTTATTATTATACATCTTGTTTTTTTGTCTGTTGAAGTTTGTGTGAATACTTTATCTGGTTGCTGCATTTTTTGTAGGTGACAGAAGATGAAAAAGTTGCCAGAGTAAAGGAGCTTGTGTCTGAACGCCTCAACATTCCAGCAAACCAACAGCGGTTGCTCTTTAAGGGTAAAGCCCTTGCAGGTATGTGTATTATACTTTAGTAAAATGTGACTCAATAATTACTCACCTATGTTTATTTTTATTTCTGATGTGTGCATACTATATTGTCTCCCCTAGATGAGCACAGCCTGAGTGACTACTCCATTGGACCAGAGGCCAAGTTAAATCTGGTGATACGTCCAGTGGGGGCAAGTGGACCCTCAGGTCTCGCCACCAGCCCCAGCAGCAGCTGTGCACAGGGAGGTGTTTGGCAGATTTTGTCCACAATACTTGCTAGACACTTTACTCCAGCAGATGCAGCCAAAGTCCATGAGCAGCTTGTAAAGGTATTCCCTCACATTACATATAAAGTATAAACTGCTGAAATCTGAACATGTGCATTTTTCATTTTTTACTATATGCAATATAGTTATAAATGCAATGTTATTGCTTGCCATGTTGATTCTTTCTTTCTCCATCTCACTTTGTCTCTGTGTTTTCTCTCTCCATGTACCTCTATTTCCCTCTTTTTTCCATACTTTCCAAAAATCTTTCCAAAAATTTTCTTATCAATAGTTTAAACATCTTTGTTTGAATAAAAATTAAGAAACAATTGCTTCCATTTCAAAATTGGACTTAATGTTATATCATTTATGTCAGGGCTGTCAAACTCAATTTCACAGTGGGCCACAATTAAAAACTGCCAGACTTAATATTTATGTTTCGCATTCTCCAGATAATAAATACAGGGGTGGTCCTAGGGTCTCTTGGGGCTCCTAGCAAGATATTGCTTAGGCCACCACTCTTATCAGAGCCCACACCAAAGAAATTTTGACTGGCCACCTAGTGGGCGGAGCCCCAAGCAACTGCCTGGCTTGCATATCTTTTAGTGCCATCCCTGAATAAATGTACCATTCAATGTGTAAACATTGAATCTGGAACAGCTGCTTAATATGATCAACACCTGAGAAATGAAATCAGAATTCAAAACAAACATCTGTAGTCTTTGCCTTTATCTGTAGCCTTTCCAGATCCTACTAAATGTTTTTACAGACCAAATACATTCATTCATATAATTAGATTGTGGGCCAGATTTAGCCCCCAAGCCTGAGTTTGACACTTGTGCTGCATGTTGTGGTGAAAGTGGCTGTAAGCACAGTTTGGTTTTAACCCCTCTCTTTGTTCTCTTCGTAGGACTATGAGCGCTCACTCCGGCAACTTAGTCTTGATGACATTGAGCGTTTAGCGGGAAGACTCCTCCATCCAGACAGCGAGGGTGTGGACACGTCATACATGGACTAAGAATTATTCCTGAATGTGTATACGTTTTTTTATTATTGGCTTGTCCAGCATACATCTACAGTACATGCATAGTGTTAAAAGTGCGTGGTGTGGAAAATTTAATCATCCATTTTCTTTCATCCAGTTTTCCTTTCCTTTTTCACACCAAACAATTCCCGAAAACCGATGACAAAGTGTTAATGGACAAAGCAATCCTTTCATACAGTCTGTTTCATGTGATCTCGGGTGCTACAGCTCCTAGGACACGTTTACATTTACAAGGGTGTTTTTTTTTTGTTTTGTTTTGTTTTTTTAAATTTATTTTCATGTCTGTTTTGGATGAATGCGATAGGGGGTTTACACTGAAATATGTAAGTTACACCTCTTTCTTACCCTCTATATATTGTCACCCACTGATTGTATTGTATGATTTGTAAATACGTTTGTATGTACATAAATTACAATAACACAGATATGTTATGTTTTTTGTATATTTACTTCGCATAGGCAAATAATTTCAGTCACTGAAAAATAGTGTATCAGCCCTAAAAAGCGGAACATCAAAATGCTCACAGACATTTGTGCAATTGCTCGATTCACCAGATCCGTTGTCAATGGGGTTAATACATTTTTTCTATTTCATAGGTTTTGCTGTAGCATCACAGAGTTTTTTTTTTTATTTTTTTTTTTAAACCAATACTAATTAATTAAGTAGTTTTAATCCCTGAACTAATATTTTTCCGGAAATAATACGAGCGACAAACATTGTCTTATGACATTTGACAAGGCGGAAAAAATAACGCCTTGATTTGTATTAACCAATAAGATGGCAGATGTGATCGTGACGCAACATTTTCGTCCAATCAAATGGATGGACATTGTTTTTGCCTCGCCTCTTTTGAAGAGTGACGTTTGTTATCTCGTCTTCACGTACTTTTGAGTCAATTCCGAAGATGCCACAATCTTTACTCGGGTTTTTTCTCTGAAGTATGAGTGACGAAATCTAGTGGCATTAAAGGGACATTTCGCCGTAACAACCGGTAAGCTGACAACACAGACGCGGGCGATACTGTCGGTCAGTAAGCTAACATCTATCACTTCCGGTCCGGGGCTGTTAGCATCTACAGCGAAACACTGTAATAAGCCACATTGTTAACGGTGCTCCTTAATTAATTAAAGTATATATGTGCTACTATCTTTAATAAATATATTTAAGTTGACTTCAAGCTTTAAAGGTGGTTGTTCCATTGATGCTTAGCTGTGTCAACCCACTCTCATCAGGACCAGTGCTTCTCTTAGATCATAGAAGGTTCCAATCTCAATGGAAAAGGCTTCTTTTGTTGCATAATATTGAGAGGTACATTTAGTTGCATCCTTGTAAGGTTTTTGCGACTGTTCTCACTCTAAATTGTTTTTATTGTCTTGTGAAGAGACGACGGAACTATTACATAGCTGTATTATTATAGAAGCATGATGCCAAATGCAGATATTAAATTTATCTTATGATACAAAACATGGGCTCCAAGTGTATTTTTGTTTTGCAGCAATATAACAAAGCCATTGAAATTCATAAAATTTGAGAAAAAATGTGCAATCATAAGATGTGAATCTTGTTGTCTTTCTACATTTTAAGTTTAAGTGCAATATAATTTTGCTATGTCTCATTATTTCTTGATGAAAGTCCCAATAGTCATTCGTTTCTTGGTCATTGGTGTTGTTTGCTGCATATTTTAAAATATAGTTTGAATCAAAAATACCATGTTTTTTGATGTATTATATCAACAATACGGGTTCTAGTCAAGGTGCCATTTGATTTATTTTTTCTCACCATTTTAATGTTGTTACCTAAGCACTTGTCTTTTCATTCTTTTAGTCTTTTAAAAACCATTTGCCTCTCCAGATGTAATAAACATAAGGATGCTCCTGCATTTTCCACCATTAATATTTTATCAGTGAGGTCCCTTGTTATTCTGCTTTGCCAAACTTTGTTTGCTGCACTTCCTCCCTCCTTAATTATGTTTGTCCTGTTGTGCTTTACAGTGAGTCTGCACAGTTTATCGGAAGGATGGAAACTCTGATCCCCACCATTAACCGGCTGCAGGAAGTCTTCCTCACAGTGGGGGCAGAGATCATACAGCTGCCTCAGATTGTTGTGGTGGGATCTCAGGTCAGCCAAGAAAAACAAAAACAGATATGTTTTCCAATAGTAAATATCTGTGTACATGCATCTGTCTTGCACTGATCACTCTGGACACATTTCTAAACAACGTCCTGCTATTCCATGCATTTATTTCATCCTGACTGGACTATTGCACCTGTCTTGTTACCTGAGTGAACATGATTCAATACTTGACAGTTAAACCTGGCACCTAGATCATAGACTGAAGCTGATAAATGTAAACATATCATCATGTTCTCATGGGATCCCTGTTTTTTTTTTTCTTTTAAAGATATTTATTTTTTAGGTTTTTATTACTTACTCACTTGTAAGGTTGATTATTTTTTTGGTGGTGTGTGATGTCACAGAGCAGTGGAAAGAGCTCAGTGTTGGAGAGCCTGGTTGGAAGGGACTTCTTACCTCGGGGATCAGGAATTGTCACAAGGCGACCGTTGGTGTTGCAGCTCATCAATGTTGCCCCCCTGAAGGAGCGACTGAAGTTTGATAATGGTAATAAAATGTGAATCAGTGCTTTCATCTATGTCGTAGAAGTTGTTTCTTTTTAGATATTTTTATTTTCAAGGTAAATTTATGGTAGATATTTATGACTGTTATATAGACAAAAATATCACTGGTGTAGATATGAGTAGTGTTGGCTCTGGTTATAAAGAATCTTCAGTGCTACCAACATTTCACATTATTCTTCTAAACAATGGGATTTTCAGGATTTACTTTTCACAAGTGCTGAAATAACAGAATCAGGAATTGATCATTCAAGACACTTTATGCCTTTACCCACTGCTAAAACTGCTGTCTACTCTACTTCTTGATTCTTCTTCTTACTAACAAACAGTATTTCTTTCCTACTTCTTCTCTTTTTACTACTTTTTTTTAGGAAATGTGGAAACGCAAAATACTCAGAACAGCTACCCAGGTGTATTTTATGTGCATGGATTTCATAGTCTTCTCATTTCCTTTTATCAAATTTCATACACCTTATTTTTCTTTACTCTCATCTGTCATGCATGATTTACAGAATGATAAAAAAAAATCTCATACATTTCCCCAGAAATCCACATTTTATTTGTAACATTTATACTGCTGTCCCCATTTCCTTGCATTTGTTTTTTCAATGCAACATTGGGAGAATACTTAAAATTGCTTTTGTTGGCTCAGGTGTCAAGGCTGAAGAATGGGGTACATTTCTCCACTGCAAGAACCAGGTACACTCATCGAAACACAATCTGATAATTGCAGTCTGTTTCTCACATTTGTTATGTGCTTTGTTTAGCTGATCCAATCTTCCAACACCATGTTCCCACAGATTTTCTCAGACTTTCAGGAAATCCGTCGAGAAATCGAAGCAGAGACTCAACGAGCTTCGGGCGACAATAAGGTGCGATAGAAGTGCTGGCGCTTTTAAATCAGTGTTTTCCTGAATAAACATGTTGCACTGTGACTTTTTCTGACCCTTTTCTGCTCTCTTTCAGGGAATCAGCCCTGAGCCCATATATTTGAAGATCTTCTCTCCCAAAGTCCTAAATCTTACTCTGGTTGATTTACCAGGAATTACCAAGGTAAACTCAGCCACTTGGAACGGATGTTGATCTTGTTTTTATGCAGGCAAACACAGCA
Organism: Paraplagusia blochii; assembly: GCA_016785265.1. Taxonomy (NCBI): domain Eukaryota; kingdom Metazoa; phylum Chordata; class Actinopteri; order Pleuronectiformes; family Cynoglossidae; genus Paraplagusia; species Paraplagusia blochii. Next base: position 95,035 of record JAFBJS010057685.1, read on the forward strand.
ACACTTCATGTTGATTAAAGCTGATTGCACTGAGGAGCTGCAATAATCATAGATTCACGGAGAGGCACTGCATCTTTGCTCTGACATGATGTGCTGAATGCATCTCCTCAGGTTCCTGTCGGGGACCAGCCAGAAGACATTGAAGATCAAGTGCAAGAAATGATCTTAGGCTTCATCTCCAATCCAAACTCCCTCATCTTAGCGGTGTCTCCGGCCAACTCCGACTTGGCCACCTCTGATGCGCTCAAATTGGCACGTGAGGTTGATCCAGATGGTACGACATGCACACAGACGCTTCTTCCAATTGGATTTCACTTTGATTTGGGCTTTGCAAGTCCTTATTGAGCAGCAGAAAACAAATGGTCAGATCTCGTTCCAACATGGATGGAAACGCAGTCTCATTACACATGATTAAAAATAAAATCAACCGAACAAAAGCTGCCAACAATTAGATAGGACATTTTATCTTGGTCTTTTATTTCCACTCAGATGATGTTTGTTTGATTACAGTGTTCAAATAGAATTGAACGTCTTTTAAATTTTTAAGTAAGCAGGGGATTCAAGCACATTTGAGGCTATCAAAGTCATCAGTCTTTACTGCACGTTCACCGTTAACCGGCTGTAAAGAATTGTTTCCATTATCATGCACTCAGAGAAATGGATTGATCAATGAAGAGGATCTCTCTGCAGTCATTGCTGGGAGGTTGGCTCTAAAATCGAGATGTTCCGTCTGCATATAAGCACTTCACATATCCCTAAGCGTGCCGCAGATCTCTATCAAAGAAACATTTCCTGTTATTTTCTCTTCACTATTGGTTTTGTTCTGTCAGGTCGACGAACATTGCTGGTGGTCAGTAAGCTGGACCTGATGGACGCAGGCACTGATGCACTAGAGGTCCTTCTGGGTCGCGTCATCCCAGTCAGACTTGGCATCATCGGTGTAGTCAACAGGTCTGAATTTATAATTGATTTACGTTTGTGTTTAATTAAGGTCTTTGTCTCTAATGTACAGAGCTAGATATGTCTTCATTAGTTTGTTGGCTCCTATTCAAAATATACATTACTGCATATACACCTAAAGATGAAGTGTCCTTTAAGCAGTCACAAGCAGCAAACAACTAAGGTAAGACAGAGCTGGAGGTGGAGGAGTTAAAGTTGCTGAGATTCCTCTTAGGAGAGACAAGGATGGACAGGATCAGCATTGAGGTGAATTCAGAGTGAGGATCAGATTGAGATGGTTTGGACATGTTCAGAGGAGGGACGTTGGATACAATGGTAGAAGAATGACCCTCATGATGGAGCTACCAGGTAGGAGACAAAGAGGAGATTGATGGATACAGTGAGAGAGGACATGGAGGTAGTTGGAGTCAGAGTAGAAGATACAGAGGACAGGGGGAGATGGAAAATGTTGATTAGCTGTGGCAACCCCTGAGAAAAGGGACAAAGTGAAAGGAAAAGAAGAAAGAGAAGTCTATGCATCATTCTTATTGGTCCCGTCCAATCCAAACCCTGCAAACTGCATTTAAGTGAACTGCACCTTGGATGAAATTTCATTACATTTTTATATCAGAAAATATCATCACCTGAGAAATAAAGATGAATAAATAAATAGATTAATGTGAAATATCTTCTATTTGGATTTTGTAAATGTATTCCAGAACATTTTGTTCTTTTTGGTGCAGAAAATATGAGCCCAATCATCAGTCTTCACTAAATCTTCAGTGTTAATATACAATATAAATATGCGTCAACAGCCTATAAAGCAGACCTGCGCAAACTAAGGCCCGAGGGCCAGATGCGGCCCATTTGGCGTATTAATCCGGCCCGGTACATTATGTAGTTCTTTTTCTACTTTTAATTTATATTATCATTATCCTTCTGCCTTCTCCCTGCAAAGTCAGCATTTCCCCAATAGATGGTCCAAAGAGGCTTAAAGCATTAAAGCATTTTAGCCTTTATCTAATACTTTACTTAGTGTTTATCTTAGTTCACGGAAATACTCAATCTTTCTGATCCTGACCTGGCCCGTGACTCAAATCTCAGTGCCACCTGTGGCCCGCTAGTTGAAATAATTGCCCAAGCCTGCTATAAAGTAATCATGCCTTTATAATCCCTTCTAATGTTTGGATCAATCAATGACAAGAGGCTGACTGTCTTGACTTGATCTGATGAAAGCAGCTTTACAAATTCAACATGTCTCTTTAATATCTCACGATAGTTCACAGTTGACACATTTCTCAGATTTTGTCATTAAGCAGACTGTCTTGCCTTCACTTCCTTCCTCCCAGTATCCTGATCTAATCTACCACTTGCTCTCCTAGGAGCCAGCATGACATCAACATCCAGAAGAGCCTGGAGGACTCGCTGAAGGATGAGCAGGCCTTCCTGCAGCGCCACTATCCCTCGCTTGTCTCCCGTGCCGGTTCACGCTATTTGGCCAAGACTCTCAGTAAGCTGTTAATGCACCACATTCGGGAATGTCTACCGGACCTCAAATCCCGTGTGACCATGCTGAGTGCTCAGTATCAGGCGAGGCTCAACAGCTACGGCCAGCCTGTGGAGGACCACAGCGCCACCCTTCTGCAGATCGTCACCAAATTTGCCAGCGATTACTGCAACACTATTGAAGGCACAGCCAGACACATTCAGACCTCGGAGCTGTGAGTTTTATTGGATAACAAATGCTGCAGCATCGTGTTTCATGTTTTACTAAATAATTGTTAATTTCTTCAGGTTGTCATCTAATTTGGGAGTTTAGTCACACAACCCAGTGATTTACTTTAATTGAAGTAGCGTCCCCATTGTGTGTCTCTGTGTTTTTTTCCTTCTCTCCTTACCTTGCAGCAGTTTGATTTATGTAAATATGTAGGAAGCAAATATTGACCTTTTTTGGTTGACTGCATTGGTTTTGATGCAATTAGTTTGGCTGGAAGACAAAAATAAAAAACCTCCGCTTTGTTAACACTGAACCAATCTCTCCTGCAGTTGTGGAGGTGCTCGGATGTGTTATATTTTCCATGAGACCTTTGGTCGCACTCTACAATCCATCGACCCCCTGGGGGGACTGACTGAGCTTGATATTCTCACCGCCATCCGCAATGCCACGGTAAACCTCTTCTGATTTGTGTTTGTATGATTTGATTAATCCCGGCTCTCTGCAGGTAAACAGTTGAGCTGAAGTGTCGCTCCTTCTCTGGCTGTTGCTTCAGGGTCCGAGGCCGGCTCTCTTTGTGCCTGAGGTTTCCTTTGAGCTGCTGGTGAAGCGGCAAATTAAGCGTCTGGAGGAACCCAGTCTGCGCTGCGTGGAGCTGGTTCACGAGGAGCTGCAGAGGATCATCCAGCACTGCTCTTCTTTCAGCACCCAGGTCAGTCAAGAGTAAAGCAAGTCACACACCACCAAACCAAAGACATCACCACTGTGAAGAATTAGTTGGTGTTTATCGTAAAATCAGTTTGTTTTTTGCTTACACATTTGCAATTTTTGATTAATTACAGTGTAGCTGGCCATAAATAAATCATGATTTTATTTGATTGCCAATAATCATATTAAATTAACATTTTTAAACTGAGGCTGGTTTAACGCCACATTAAAATAACATTAAATGGTTGAAGTCTTTGCCAGCACGTGACACCAGAATTCTGTGTGTAAATAAGCAAGTGTATTGACTGTGGAAGAGAGGAGAAGAATAGAGTGGAGTCAGGATGGAACAACTGGAGAAAAGAGTCAGGAGTGATCTGTGATAGAAGAGAGTCAGCTAAGGTGAAGGGAAAGGTTTACAGGACAGTGGAGACACTAGGAATAGTTAGAAGACAGAGCTGGAGGTGGAGGAGTTAAAGATGCTGAGATTCTCTTTAGGAGAGACAAGGATGGACAGGATCAGGAATGAGGTGATTAGAGGGACAACACAGACAGGAAGGTTTGGAGAAAAAGCTAAAGAAGCCAGATTGAGATGGTTTTGGATCATGTTCATGTTCAGAAGAGGGACAGTGGATACATTGGTAGAAGAATGATCCTAGAGATGGAGCTACAAGGTAGGAGACAAAGAGGAGATTGATGGATGCAGTGAGGGAGGACATGGAGGTAGGTGGCAGATACAGAGAACAGGGTGAGATGGAAACTGTGGTAACCCATGAAAGAAACAGGGACAAGTTAAAAGGAAATGAAAAAAAGAAGATCGACAGCGTGTTAACGCAATGATAAGTGAATGGATGGTGGAATAATTTGATATAAATATATTTATCAGACATTTATCAATAATACTGAAAATGCTGTAAACATTTTAGTTAATGTTGCCTACATGTTTGTCATTTTGGCACTATTTTAATGAGATATTTCTTTTTCATTGCTAGGAGCTTTTGCGGTTTCCCAAACTGCATGACTCCATTGTGGAAGTGGTGACTGGATTACTGAGGAAGCGTTTGCCGGTTACTAATGAAATGGTAATCCATGTCTGCCTTACATCTTTTATACTAATTACAATAACACTGGGGCCCATTACCCTATTAATACTGCAAGGCAATTTTTCTTGCTGTGCTTTGTGTTTCTCTAGGTGCATAATTTAGTCGCGATAGAACTTGCCTACATCAACACAAAGCACCCGGATTTCACAGATGCAGCTCAGGTCTCTGCATCTGTCAACAGTCAGCAGGTAGTTATTTGTACTTTACCGCAAGTACCTGCATTTTTTTCATTTGTTTTGTTTGGGTAAACAACATCAGTTGTGTTCTCCAAAATCACACTACAAAACCTTACATAAACAGCCTCTTTTCTCACTTAGCAGAGTCACAGACTTGACCCACTGACTGGTTCTTTCACTCTCAGGCAGATGCCCTTGATGGAGGAAAGCGCTGGAAGAATGAGAAGGTTGCAGATGATAAAGTCTCAGCGTCAGGCTTTGGAAGCCCCAGCAGAAGTCGAGCCATTAACCTCCTGGACACAGTGAGTGAAGTGAAATTAGCAGCATGTTCAAAGGACCGGAGTGAAACACATACTTTTGTAAAGAAACTCTGTCTTCACCAGGCTGTACCTGCAGCACGTAAGCTGACAGAGAGAGAGCAGAGGGATTGTGAAGTCATCCAGCGTCTCATCAAGTGCTACTTCCTTATTGTCCGTAAAAGCATCCAAGACAGGTTGGACTGGGACGTATTCAGGTCCCCGGAGGGGATCGTCTCTCCTCTTTCCTCCCATCTGTCCAGATTTAGACAGTGGTTGTTAATGAAGCTGATGAGGCTCTGGCATTCTGTCTCCCTCTTTCTTCCCAGTGTGCCCAAGACAGTGATGCACTTTCTGGTGAACCATGTGAAGGAGCATCTGCAGAGCGAGTTGGTGGGTCAGCTTTACAAACAGCCCCTGCTGCAAGAGCTGCTAATTGAGTCGCAGGACACAGCACAGCAGCGGACGGAGGTTGCTCAAATGCTGGAGGTGAAATTGGCAGATTGCTATTTCTTGGTTTTCTAAGTTGTTCCTGTTCGTTTCTATTATCTTGTTTTGACCAAGAATAACTGTAATCTCTGTGTTTGTTTACCTTCTCAGGCACTTAAAAAGGCCAATAATATAATTTCCGAGATCCGAGAAACCCATCTGTGGTAGCCAGAAGACACAAAATCCTCCTGAAGTGGGACAGCGTTGATATTATGAGTGTGGGTGTGTGTTTACAGCGGTAAAAGTACGGGGATATGTGTGTGTGAGAGATTCCAAATCAATGGCAGCACCAACCCTTTTCCCATGGACCAATGACCACAGCACATTGAGATTGTCATCACTGGGGGCTGTTGCTTTTTCACTGTGAACACTCGGTGTGGTAATGGACACTGATTCAAACCCTCAGGTCAGAAGTGTTATTTTCTGTCTTAATGTGAAGGGCAGCCATGAGAGTGAACATTATGCAACACTTAGTGACAAAATGTCTGTGTGTTGGTTTGGATGTTGCTTTAGATGTCTTTTTGTTCTTCAATCTAACATTTCCTTTTTCCCTGGTCCTCTGTATCTTCTCCTCCGACTCCAACTACCTCCATGTCCTCCCTCACTGCATCCATCAATCTCCTCTTTGTCTCCTACCTGGTGGCTCCATCATTCTTCCACCGGTGTATTCACTGTCCCTCCTCTGAGCATGTCCACACAATCTTCTCCATTGTGCAACGTCTGGGTTCAGGGTTTCTGAAGTGTTTTGTTTGAGGTTGTACTACTGACAGTTACAGGCATGAAAAAGATTTAGTTTACGTAACCTGAAAAGAAAAGTTTGAAGTGACGCTGGTTGAGTGTTGGTAAATGAAGCTCTTCTTCCTTATTACAGGGATAATTGAGTGAATTGCAAAACCTTTAGTCAAATATTGCATCTCTAGAAATCCTTCCAACAGTACTTGATTTAAAAAGTCTGTCTCTCCTTACATATTTCTGACACTCACTAGTTTTTTAGGTTTTACTGGTTAACATCTCAACACTGAAACATTCTCAACACAAAAAAAGAAAATGTAAAAGCACAAGCTGGGGGCGACATTTATAGTAATTCACTAGAGTGGGGGTTTTATTGTGTAATGTTTATTTTTTGGAAAAATTGTAATACATTTCTGATGTAGAAGTCTGCCCCTAAACTAAAATAGCTAATGTTGTTGCGACCTTGAGTTGCTATTGGTGACCATACTTTCCTTTTTCAAATAGAATTAAAAAAAAAAGCAGTTATTTCTTCTCATTTAGCCTTTAGAGCTTCTGGGCCACTGCTCACATTCTGTGAGTTGGTGCCAGTGAGGTCCATCTTAATGAGGAAATCTTAAACACTGGAGTTACAAATTGAAACGTGGAACTGTGCTGAAGGTTCAGCTATTGATCAACAACTCCTGTGTGTCTGGACTTTAAAATGTTGTTTTTCTTTTCAATTTGGTGCAAGGAAGTCTTTTTTTTTTTTTTTTTTTTTTTTTTTTTTTTTTTTTTTTTTTAGAAAAGCGACAAAATATCTCTAATTTCTTGTTAAAATAGGGCTTTTAACAAAAGGAGCAGCATTGATAACACTTCACCAGTTGAATCTTTTTCTCAAGTGACATTTGTTACTACCTCATACAGCCACACTTCAAAACCCCTGAATTTATTGTGGTTTCTCTCCAGGGTGTTTTATTGCATTAAAATGTTAGTCTGATGTTCAATTTTTACACCTTCCACAAACCTGCCTATATCTGGGCCCCGTGAGCAACTTTAATATCCTGTCATGTTTGTGTGTGTCTGAAGCCCTGACCAAAGATGGAGATAATGTGGAAAGACAGCTCAGTCATTGCTGTCTGCAGCAGCAGCTCACTGCAGCTTCACCAACGTCGTTGGGGTTGAGGGAGTCACTGAATGAATGCTGATTTACTTCCAGCCTATTGTTAAAAACTATACTTTTATTTTACAGTGTCGTTCACATATCAGACTATTTGCACTGATTTACTGTTTAGTAATTTACGAGGAGACCGACCATTATGACCTGCGTTGGCCTCTGTTTTTTAAGAGGCATTTTAGAGAACTACAACAAAATAATAGCTGTAGTTTGTTGTCTTTAAATGTTTTGTGTCGGTAACTGATACAATAACATTTTTTTAAGAGAGCATTACACGAGGTTAGATAAGCTTACTTCTCTTTTTACCTCACCCAAATTCATTTTCCGCTGGTTCCAACTTTAAAACGGTGCTGAGAACAGATTGTTCCACATCACTGAAACTCTCCAAATGTACAGACCAACTGCTGCCACACATAGAGAGATCAGTATGCAGACATACTCCTGCATGCATTAGCTCTGTCCTAAATTAGGTGGCGTCATTTCGCTGTGTAATATTGCTTGATGTTAAAAAAAATAATTCATCTGTTCCTGACCCTGGTCAGTGGACAGATTAAATGTCATGTACAAATGCAAATCTTTTCCTTTTCAGTCAAAACAATATGATGTGATGTGAAAAGAAAAAAAAAAAAAAAAAACGTGGCCCGCCTTAATAGAGATATCTAAATTCATGGAACTTCTCAGCGAGCCAGAATAAAACAAAGTTGCATGTATGGTGATCAGTATGCATCTGTGGGTGTATGGATGAATTATTAAGTGTGTATTTGTATTATTTAAATGTACAGCAGAGTCCAAATGCCTGAGGCCACACTTTTGGACACTGGCTGCTGCTGTCGACTGCCTCTGAGTTCATGCCTGCCAATATTTGTTATACATGTTTACTGAATGTGTGTGTATTTCGAGACCCGAGGGCTCATTAAAGGTCAAAAGACATTGGACAAAAGTCTTTTTCCTGTTGTTACTGTCGTAAAAATTGATCGGCTTTCACAACTTTTCGTTTGTTTGTTTGTTTGTTCTTTTTGTCTCCCTGCTCCGAAGCCTTAGATGTGATTATTGTCATCTGCAACAATATTGATCTGAACTGCGTGGGTTTTTTTTCACTGTCACATTTGCACTGAGGAGATAAACACAAAAATTCTGGTGAAAGGTGACACTTAACACACAACACAAACACGTGCAGACTCTACTTTCAACATCCAATCGTTTTGAGATATTTCAGATATTTGACTCAACGCTGCAGCAGCTGGAGAAAATTAAATTCACCTCAGAGTTCTGCTCCTTTTCAGGTGATGTATTTATTCCTCTGTGTTGCTAAGGAAATGCACGTACATCCTGAACTTTGCCTATGTGTGGTAAATAGGAAAACGTGGGAGATGCTCGATGAGTGAGGGATTCTGGCATCTTTCTCAACCTGAGAGAAGTCAGGAAAAAAAAGTCCTCCTTTAAATAGATTCACTTTAATTTATGCCTGTGAGGAGGATTTCTAGAGTAGAAAGATTCGGGCAGAGGAGAGAAACACATAAAATGCATTACAACAAGGATAATATAATTAAAAATTAATAGTCAATGAATGATCAGCCAGTAAAAGTTAAATTACAGTGTTTATGTTCTGTCCTGTTGAAGTGTAAGAGAGTGTGTTGTGGACTGCCAATGCCTCATCTTAGTTAGTGTCTAATGAGTCCAATGATTGTGGATTAAAGAAAAAGATTGATCAAAGCACTGTTGAATTGTCTCATCCTTGTCTGCAGGCTGGAGAACTCACTGCTGGATGAGTCCAGGATGTAGCACAGCTTCCTCCTCATCTCCTCTAACCCACACCGACACCTCTACACTGTGCGGGTTGGCTGAAGCGTAGGTTACTTTCACCGGACTGTGCTGTGCTAGTGTCCCTGCACACTGTTATCTGCAAAACTACACGGCCAAGTTCAGTGTTCGAGTCTCTGCCTATTCCCACATACAGACACCGTGAAGAAGAAAAACAGCAGCGATGGGACTCAGCTCTTTTTCAGTTCACCTGTTGACTCTAGAGATGTTCTTGTTGTCTTCAGTTCAGTGACTCCTGTAGATCAATGATGCACAGAATAAGAGGCAATTTTACTCAGAAACTACAGTGCAAAACACTTAACATTAAAAAAACTCCAATAACTGACCACACGAAACTCAAGACAGTGTTAGTCGGCTCACCACTTGACTGTCCATCATGGTTGGTTGGTTCTTTGCTGTTTCCAGAGGCTACTTGGGACGTTCCCTTTCCGACTGCAACAGTTACTTGTAATTTGGTTTGATGAAATGTGTTTCATCAATTGTAAATTTGTCTCGGGGTTTGAAACAATGTTTCCAGAGTTTGTCGATCTGTTTTCTCAAATGTAATTTTGTTTTTGTATTTGTAAAAGTGTTTCGTGTTCTGTAAAAGTGTTTTGCACCTCGGGGCCACCATTGTCCACAGTTTGCATCTAACATAAACCACTGTTATGCCAGGAGATAATGTCTTTTTGATACCTCATGTTTAAGTCACATTTTAAGAACATGACTTGGAAATGGCCAACATGACAAGTGAGAGAGAAAAGTGGTCCACTCTTAGATCAAGAAGATCTAAAAAGAAAAAAAACCTTTCATGACGAGTGTTAGAAGTACAAGTTCAATGGGATCTTTTGGGTGAAAAGAAAGCAGTCAGCAGGGGAACAAAAAGCCATATAATTATATGACATATATTCCAGAATTCAGCACAACCTGGTGAAGGATGACACATACTTCAAAAATATAACATTTGGTGAAATAAAAAAACTCAAGTTTTTGTTGTTTTTTATGTGTGGAGAGCCATAAGACCAAAGAACAACATCCCCAGGGAAAACACAAATTACATAGCATTGTCTTGTTACCTAGGAATGTATTAATATGTATAATAAACAGGCAAAGAAGGCATTTTAAAATGTGTTTTAAATATTTGTAAAACCGGTGGAAAATGAAGTAATTAACCATTTTTGTCCTTATCTGTAGGCAAAAACTGTTTCAGTGCGTTCTGAGAGTGATTCATCTGGACAAGACCACCAGGGTGAAGTTCTGGACCAGTCTGTGTGAAGTGATGATGCTCACACACATCGGTCCAATCACAGAGAACTACACTCAGCTGGAAAGGGAGAATTTACCAGAAGCTAAAACACTTCCAACCTCAGGTAATTATTTAAAATTTCTTTCACTTAGTTTTCACACTGTATCCAGTCATTCTGATTACCCTCTCATAACCCACCCCACCTCCCCACCAACTGAGACCAGACTAGACCATACCAACCCAGGCAGGATGGGAGGGGGCTCAGAGGCAACATCTTGACAAATTGCCTCCCTTTGGTCTCCTTTAAAGCAGCTGCATCAAAGTGGAAACGGTCCAAGGTGCGTGGTGATTCATTTTTAGCGAAGCCTTTGTGCTTTCATGCCATTCATCAGAGGAGATCGCAGGGTTTCTGACTGTACTCTCCTCCTCCACCTCCTCCTCTCCTCCAATGGTGAGCCAGGCAGCAGAAGCAGGCTGAACAAAGCCATGGGAAAGAGAGAGAGTGAGAGGGAGCGAGAGAGAGAGAGAGGAGCTCCAGCAAAGAAATGTCTCTCACTGACTGTCTCCTGGACAACCGGGTAAGTGAGGAGGGGAGGGAGCACAGGAGGAAAGGAGAATGGAGCAAGGAAGCATATAAGAGGGGGAAAAACATCACATTAACTGCTGAGATTAGATGATTCCTGTTGAGTGTGGTGTGTGGGGAGGTGAAGAGTCCCTTGGTGTCTCTCTCCTCTCTCTCCTCTCTCACTCATTCTCTCTATGAGTTAATAAGTATGACAATAAAGCAGAAAATTATTGTTTTTCTTCTTCACCAGAACAAGGATGAGATGAATTTGCAGAGCACAAAGTCAGCACATCACAAGTGGACCCTGAAGGCCTGAACTCTCCACCTCTAATTCCTGTCTAATCAGCCTCAGGTAAGTCTCATCCTCAATGCTGCAGGGGACTCACTTTGACCAGGGTGGGTATAAATAAAAAAAAAGGGGTCATTAGAGGGAGTGCATTTAGAAAATGAGAAAGTCACAAAATTGTCTCAGAATCAATAAGATCTCATTCATTTTGCTTTCCCGTCGTCTTGGACAACAATCATTGTTCCATTATTAAGGCGTAACTGAGGCAGAAGTTTTGAACCTAGAACAGCTTGAAATGGGCTTCACGTTGTTTAATAAAAGAAACCACCTCCAGTGTAGCGTTTGACATTGTTTTGCCTTATTTTTCCCGGGTTCAGTGAGGAGTCAAACAACATTTTTCCTAGAACGTTCCTCACAGACAGACAGACCCTCAGCATCCTCCGGGAGCTTCTGCGCGTCCTCTGCTGTGAATTCATCAGCAGCGAGAAAAATTAACATCGTGCTCAGGTGCAAAGCGGCATTTGAATACACACACTCAATCTTCATCATCACTGTGTAAAGAGAACAAAAGGCTCCTTCCTTTAAAAACACACACACGCACACACACACACTCCTGTGCACTGGTGCATGTCAACAGTCTTCATAGAAATCATTGCCTCCTTTAACCAAGGTGCTTTTTGTCTGTCTGAGTTTACAGCTTGTCCAGAAGTCTGCGTGTGTGTGTGTGTATGTGTGTGTGTGATGCCCATATTGAAAAGAAGAGATATAGACCTGATAAACTAAGAAGGGTGGAGGTTGGGTGGAGGTTATTTTTAGCTGCTGGCTGTAGTGAAGGTTACAAATCTCTCACCTCTCTCGGGGAAATGAAGAAAAAGCAAGAGTAATAAAAAAAAGAAGAAAAAGGGCAAAAGTGTAAGGGACGCAGACTTTTGGCAGTGATGAGGGGTGAAGGGGAGTTCAGGCTCATATCAGCATCTATGGGTGGTTTTTTTTTTCCCTCACATTTTCTCACCCATAACTTACTGACACCATCCCGAGATGGAGTGTAGGGCGAAAACGCTGACAGTCAGCGTATCCACGGTTTTACTGTGTGGAACAGAAGCACGGACAAGGACATTTTTTTTTTTCGGAAGGGCTGAGTTTAGAGTTCACCCTCACAGGTGGCTGAACATGACACGTGGTGGCCCAAAATCAGGGTCCGGTGGTGCACAGCAGAGCACAGTCCATTAAATGGTAATGCTGAGCTTCCTCCTAAGCATACAGGTGGGAAACCAGCACCACCTGGTCGGCACTTTGTTAGGATGTTAAACACAAACACACGACGAGTTGCATTTAATGGGTTTGTTCAGGCTGTGGCACAAAATGACTGGCTTTAATATGGCTTCAGTGCTTTTCTCTGTAATGTTATATTGACTGTTACAGCAACAAAAGAGCAAAAGAACAGTAGCTTCATCACAGACGGGGCCATATGGCAGATTGTGTTCCATTTCATCCAAAGGGCCGGGAGCCAAATTACACCTTTATTTTGAAAGCGCACCTGCACGGCGGCGAGAAGAATCCCTGTTTTCCTAATCTTTGTAGAGAAATAGCGCTGTCGAACAATCCTGGCAGCTTGTAAACACATTAGTTATACCCCGGCTCTGCAACCTGCTCGCAGTGCATTGCAGCTGTACACGGCTCATAATTATTGTGCATTAGGTGCAGCGCTCCTGGATGTGCAGCAGCTTCAGACTCATCAGGAAAGAAGACAAAGCGACATGTCCCTGAGGCCATGCATCACTGTACTTATCGCTCCTCCTCAGAACCTGTGTGCCGGCTGTTGAGCAGACGGCAGCACCGAGCTCCTTTTCCTCTGGTCTAAAGAGTGCTGTGTCTATCAGTGTCTAATGAGATCCAGGAACTGTCAGACTTGTGTAGTAATAATCAGACTGTGTTGGTGTTGGAGACTTTGCAGAAATTGAGCCCTGCGTGGAGATGTGGTGTTTCTTTTTTCACATTAATATTGAACAACCTGAAAAAAAATATATTTCAGGTGATGCTGATTTTCTTTGAAGGAAGATGACGGTGTGCGTGTGTGTGTGTGTGTGTGTGTGTTCGTAGGGTTGAGTCATACCTCAGCCTTGTTTTTCCTCCTCTTCTTTATCTCATCATGTTTCATCTCTCGTCTGTCTGTCTCTCATCTACTTTTGGCAAGTACAGAACATCAACTACACTACATACAAATATTCTTTCCAATGCATCAACATAATTTACATCAACGCTGCATAAAAAAAAAAAAAACACGATTCGCACCTTAATTGGCAAAATGGTCACACTCCATTTGGCTTTTCTTTTTTAGCTGCTCTTGATAAAACGAGAAATAATGCTGCTTATTTGTAGATAACAGCAGAGAACAGGCGATGACAGTCCACGTCACCGCATACAAAGAGACAGGCCGCAAATTGGAGCAAATTATTCACAACTCATAATTTCTGGAGACAAGCTCAGCTCTGTTATTTAAAAGCATTCTGAGAAATAATTAGATCATTTTGTGTTGACTACATCTCTCCTTCTCTTTCATTTTCTTTTTCCCTTTTTTTTTCCACACTGTGAATCCCAGAGTCTCTGACTCTGTTAATGAATTTGTCCTCCAAAAGAGCAAAGTGTTCACACTCACACTGCGTGGGCAGCTGCGCGGGGATAAAACAGTGCCTGAGTATCTATGTGTGCACTGTAACATGACATGGTAATTAATAAAATGCACATAGGATTGTGCAAATTTTTGGAATCATCAGCAAAAAAATCACTACTTTACACATAATACTACACTCACTGGCCCTTTTATTTGGAGGAGCATCTCTCCTACAACTAGGTTGGAGCAGCTTTTCTACCTGTCAAACTCAATTTTTCATTTGTTAGTTCTCGGAGTCATGGACGGGCTGGGAGCCAATCCCAGCAGTCAGTGGTGTGATAGACCCTGGACAGTTTACCAGCCAATCACAGGACAATATAGAGACAACCAACCATTTACACTTATCTACACTTCTCTCCATAGGAGTGAGAAGGGACACAGTCAGGAATTTAGAGTGCGATGGATGGATATGATAGTGGACCTCCATGTTATACAATAAAGAACATGAATATATTTTTTGGCCCTATCAGTGGTAAGTATTATCGTAAAACCCCGCCCCATGCAGCATTACTGGGTATAAGTGACACATCTTCTGTAAGAAAATCCATTCCCAAACCAGGAAGATTCCATCCAACCTTCATCTTCGTCCACTTATCTGCTACCAGGTCTTGGGGGCAGCATTCTCCATGACCACCTTCCAAATCACACTACAGCGTACCAGATCATCTTGAACCTTCCTAAAGATGGTGAACCCATTCCAACCAGAAGATACTGCCTTAGGGCCAAAGTGCTACCGTTCAGAAAAACGATCTCTGGATTGGACATGAACCCTTTCTGGGAATGTGTAGATCCAGTTCATCCAGATCATTTAGATCCAGTGAATTCTGTGATGGCGGGGAGATGTCTCTGTGGTGGGACACTCCTGGGTTCACCTCCTGGGCAAGTTCAAATCCCGGTTAGGGTGGTTGGCTTCCAGTGGTCTCACCACCTGCAGGCAGGTACAGTGCGGTGCAATGTGATTTGGGTGGCAGTTGCGGAGACCCCCAAGACGCAGAAATGGATAAGTGGGTGAAAATGGATGGATGGAATTCTGTGATGGTAAAATCAACTGGTTCTACTGAGCCGCTCCATCAATTCACCAAGCTTCAACCCTGATACTACAGTAGGTCTATGTATTTTTAATTAATGTTGAAGAAACAACATTGTGCCTCGCTCACAGTCTTTATGGTCTTCTGCCGCTGTGTCCCATCTGCTTCAGCATTAGAAGACTTTTACTGTAGAAGTTCAGAACTGCTCTGTACATTTCTTGTTTGTAAGAACTGCTTGTTTGGCCACACTGTCCTCTAGCCTCTGGCTTCACAAAGTGTTTCCCCGTAGAGAACAGTGGCGGACTGGATGTTTTTTTCCTTCTCAGAAAATTATCTGTAAACTCTGGAAATAGAAGCAGTAAGATTCCATTAGATTCTGAGCATCTCTACACCAGCCCTCTGGCACAAACACCCATGTTGTGCAAATGACTCCCTCCCTCCATCTCTCCACACCAGTGAATCTCAGTCTGACCTTCATAATGTCATCTTGACCATGTCTGACGTGTAGATGTATCGAGTTGCTCAAATATTTGCATGAAGGAGCAGTGCAAGAGACGTATGCATTTATAGAGGTGGCAGAGCTAAGAGTGTGGAACATTATTTTTTTAATGCTGTGGGGCTTTATCTTGTTTATGTAAGAACAAAAATCCATCATAAAACTGGATCAGTGCGTGAAAACCCTGTGGACACTTGAGAACATTGAAGACCTGTCTTCCTGAAGGTGAGAAAGTGCAGCACTGAGCCTGTTAATGATGTGTCTGTGAAACATGTCCATGAGCCGCACCATTATCACTGAGCCGGAGCGTGGTTTCATTGGACACAGTGGTTGCACCTGAGATGATTTTCTGCTGTTCATCTCAGACCATGATGTAAGGTGTGTTCAGATGGAAGAGTCTGAGCAGCAACCGTAATGGATCCACCAGCTTTGGTTCATTTTTAAAACAGATTTTGTCTTTTTTTCCTTCCCGAAGTCTCTTCTCAGCTTTCTTATTCACGCCTGAATAATTTGAATCAAAATTGATCAAACTGTATGATTTGTAAATTTCTCTCTGCCTGATGGATTCTGCTCAGACGTCAGAGATAAGTGTGGTTGCCTTTTAGAAATAATCAAGATTCCCCATCTTACCTGGATGACCTTAAATCACCGCTGGTAGGAGGAAAGATAAACGGCTGCAACTTTAATGCAAACTGCAGCGTTGTGCACGTGTCCGTGTGTGCACGTGCAGGAGTGTTTAGTCAATGGCTGCCAATCAGAGCAGATAAACTCTCCTGTTTCCTCACCGCTGCGCTCATATCTCAGCCTGTGTCAGTAATTAGACAGGTGAGATGATTTAATTTGCAGCAGAGGAGACTCAGCTCTGCGGACTGCTGATATGAACCAAGCTACCTGCGGACTCTCCGGGTGATAATGGTGTACACGTGCCGCCAGAGAACATAATTAAATCTCAGCTCTTAGTGCGTCTCACCTCCACTAAGCCCTTGTGTTCAGCATCTTAAAGAAGACAGAGAGACTGCAGGTCATCTTCTATGGTGAGCCTTTGAGGAGACACAGAAGAGGCCTCTTGTTCTCCACTTCTCCACCTCAGGTTCCTGTGGAAGTCCTCCATCCACGGCTACAGGGACTGATTCTCAATCTTTGGCTCACTGAACTCTGCCCCTGATATTTTGTCACCGGTTAAAAGAAATATTTTGTGTCCATGGAGGACAGGAGTGTGTGATGACTTTGTGTTGTTGTTCTCTTCCTCTGACAGGTACCAGCAGCATGGAGGTGGACGATGAGCCTCTGCTGTTTCAAACCAGCTGGGGAGTGGAGGAGGAGGAAGAAGAGGAGGAAGAAGAGGAGGAGGACAAGAAGGAAGAGGAGGAGGAAGGTGAAACAGAGACGCCAGGACAGAACTGTTGGTCCGGGGACACTGGAGTGTGTGGTGTGTGGAGGATAGTGGGATGGGTTTACACTCAACCCTGGGCCAGCGGTGTGGTGTTAGGGGTAGCTGTCCTGTTGCCATGTGCCCTGTTTGCCTACATGCTACTCTACTGCCCTCGTCTGGACATAGACCTCTCCTACAGTGCCTTCGAGGTTCACAGTCACTTCTCGGCCGAGCGCTTCGACGCCCTGACCATCGCTGTGAAAACTCAGCTGGGGTCATGGGACAGGCGCAGACGAGATTTGGACAACTCTGAGTCTGAGGCCGTGCTGCAGCTTCTCCTGCAAAAACTGGGCACTCAGGCAATGTTCAACAGGACACATAATGAGGCCTCCAGTCCTGGTGGTGATCTTTCACGAGCAGAGGGGAGGCAAAAGAGGGACGCTGCAGGGAGCGGGGATAAAAAGACAGTGACTAATTTAGGTCGGCAGACAACGGAGAAGCACAAGAGCTCTAATCAAAGAGCAGAGGCGGAAAAGGGGAGATCTCAGGAGAGGAATTTGACTTTGTCACTCATTAGGAGGCCGAGGTTTACTCCCAATTACTACCTGCAAAGTCAGGCTCTGTGGAGGATCGAGCTGGTGTTTGTAGCTCAGGGGGAGGGAGATCACAACATCTTCACCCCAGAACGTCTGCAGACAATCCATCACGTGGAGAAGCAGCTCATGCAGCACCCTCATTTTCATCAGTTCTGCTGGAAACCCCTGGAAGTGCTAAGGGACCTGCCACTGGGTCCCTCCTACTGCTCTCCTCCCAGTTCGCTCCTGTCCTACCTCTACCCCAGTGAGAGAGGAGGGAAGATCTACTACGACGGCATGGGCCCCGACCTGGCTGACATTCAAGGCCAGTCCTCGGCAACTGACCATCATTGAGCCGAGCCAACCATGCTCCTTTAACGTGTTAATGTGTGATTCTTTTTCAGGTTCTCTGAGTCTGGCCATCACCCACCCACAGTTCTACTGGTACGTGGATGAGAGTCTGTCCCCTGAGCATCTCTCCTCCTCCCTCTTACGCAGCGAGATCCATTTCGGAGCTCCACTGCCGTCCTTCTACTCTCTACAGGACCGAGCGGAGGAGCAGAGAGCACGCTTCAAAAACTTTGTGGTTCAGTATGCTGAGATTCTGTCCAAGCAGTCCACCAGGTCAGAACCAGGAAAGTTAATGCTTACAATTTATTTAAAGATAGCATCACTATTTTAACAGCAGGGGTTTTCAAACTTTGAAGGCCTAGGGGCATCCTTTATTTATCCGACCTTATGAGCAATCCAGGAAGATCATCATGCAGTAACAATGTGATGTTAAAAAAATTAAATGAAATTTGAACATTTTCATTCCTCCTCTTTTCGGCTTTTGTCGTTCTCGACTTCTGGTAAACCTTAAAAGTGTTTTTTTTTTCTTTTGTCTTCTGCCACAAATCATTCCTGTCACTTCACTCTATGCACTTTATCTCCTGTGCACTCCTCTATTTTTCTATACCAGCTGTAAACAGTAAGAGGATCACAGTTTATCTATGATGTTATCGAATCCGTACCCATCTGTCATTCAGACTGCACACAGCAACCCATTCTTACACAAATTTGCTGTTGCTATAATTCAAAAAAAAAATCTTCTGAGTAATAATTTTATTATCAATGACTTAATATAAGTATGGATTTGACGATAATCTGCAGTGGGAGTAGACAGCAACTTGAAGAGAACCTAGAGGGGTGGAGGTTTACCAGATTGAGATGGTTGGGACATGTTCAGAGAAGGGACAGTGGATACATTGGTAGAAGAATGATCTTAGAGATGGAGCTACCAGGTAGGAGACAAAGAGGAGATTGATGGATGCAGTGAAAAAGGACATGGAGGTATTTGGAGTTAGAGGAAATTGTTGACTTGCTGTGGAAACATCTGAAAAAAGTTCGAGCCGAAAGAAGAAGAAGATTTGTGATGTAAAAATAAAAAACTGGAAAAACATGACGACATAATAAAACCTGAGTCACGCCACATAACCTCCCCTGTAAAAACAACAGTTTAAAGAGCGGCTCTTACCTGAGCTGACCTCCTCATCACAGGGCTGTAAATTATTGGACACTACAGGCAAGAGGTTTTGAGTGTCATACATGACACTTTCCCACTTGCAAACACTTGTTGTAATAACAACTGATTGAGTGTAAGAGGCCAAAGAAAAATAGGAAGCCCATTTATCAGTAATCTTCTAGTTAATTTCCAAACTCCAAGCTTGAGTCTCACGGGTTTATTATCTGCTTCTCAACCCTCAGACTCTTAATAACTCGTATAAGAACTGATCAAACCGTCTAATCTGAAACGTTCCCCTTTCTCTGATCTTTCCCCTGATTCTCTGAGCAGTCTCTAAACCAAACACTCCTTTGCATTGCAGATAAGATGCATAATTTCAAAGTGAATATTTTCAAGTGAAAAATAACAGGGTGCAGTGACCTCAACATTAATGCATGTTGCTGTGTGCAGCCAAGAGAGAAGGGAAGAAGTCCTGTGTTGAGTCCACTCCTCTGTTTGTGTTCCTGCATTATAGTCAAATGTCATGGAATAAAATTGTTCCTGTTCTGTTTTCCCCAGTCAAGTCAAGGTGCTGTATGGAGGAACAGAACTGTTTGATGATGAGGTGAGAAACATCTTCTACAATGACATGATGCTGGCGGTCATCAGTGGAGCCTGTATCACTGTGCTGGTCTACGTCCTGACCTCCTTCTCAGGTAGAGTTTGATTTTTTTTTATAAGTCCATTTGTTGCACTTATGTGCTTGTTCCTAATTGGTTGTTGTCTCCTGCATCTCCAGTCTTTCTGACCTTCTTTGGACTGGCCAGCATTGGACTCAGCTGCTTGATGGCACTTTTCCTGTACCATGTTGTCTTTGGCGTGAGGTACCTGGGAATTCTCAACGGAGTGGCTGCTTTTGTTATAATCGGCATTGGTAAAGCAAAGAAAATAACACAACAACACTGTCCATCTGTTTGTTTGTCTGTCTGATTGTATGTCCGTTTATCTATCTATCTGTCTGTTTGTTTGTCTCTCTGTCTGTCAATCTATCTGTCAGTCTGTCTTTCCGCCTGCCTGTCTGTCCGTCTCTCTCTCTATCTGTCTGTCTGTATCTCTGTCTCTCTGTCTGTCTCGCTGTCTGTCAATCTGTCTGTCTGTCCGTCTCTCTATCTGTCTGTCCATATGCCCATTTATCTAACTATGTATCTGTCTGTCTGTTTGTCTGTCTCTCTCTATCTGTCAATCTGTCTGTCTATTTGTCTCTCTATCTGTCTGCCTGTCTGTAAATCTGTCTGCCAATCTGTCAATCTGTCTGTCCGTTTTTTTCTAACTATCTGTCTGTCTGTCTTTCTGTCTTTCTATCTGTCTGTTTGTCTCTCTGTCTCTCAATCTGTCTGTCCTTCTCTCTATCTGTCTGTCTGTGTGTCAATCTGTCTGTCTGTTTTTATCTAACTATCTGTCTGTCCATCTGTCCGTTTGTGTATGTCCGTTTATCTATCTATCTGTCTGTCTGTCTTTCTATCTGTCTGTTTGTTTGTCTCTCTGTCTGTCTGTCTGTCTGTCTGTCTGAGTGTATGTCCGTTTATCTATCTATCTGTCTGTCTGTCTTTCTGTTTTTATCTAATAATGTGTCTGTCTGTCTGTCTGTCTGTCTGCAGTATACATCCCTTGTCTTTCACTAAGTCTTGTTCAGTGCACTGGTTTCTTGCAGACTGTTTGACTACAGGATTGTGAGGTGTGTTTGCGGGAGGTTAAACCCACTGTCGTGTCCTCTCTCTCATCATGTGTCAGGGGTGGATGATGTATTCGTGTTCATCAGCACCTTCAGACAGGCCTCTCATCTGCGTCGGCCACAGCAGCGGATGATTTACACCGTCAAAACCGCGGGCAGAGCCACTTTCCTCACCTCCTTCACTACAGCGGCAGCTTATGCTGCCAACACGTTTTCTCAGGTAATCATGGGAAGAAGAATAATCTTTCCGCTTTGGGCTGCCAGTGTAAATGACTCTGCCCTGTCAGGGGTGAATGGAGTCATTCCCTCAGCACTTAGTTTTTTTTTTTATCTGGTAAGCCTAAATTAAATATTTAGACCCAATAAGTCTTTTACACTGTGCTCGGTTGAACTGACACTCAGATTCCGGCCGTGCATGACTTCGGCCTCTTCATGGCCCTCATCGTCAGCTGCTGCTGGTTGTGGGTGTCCGCCTTGATGCCAGCCGCCCTGTGTATCTGGGCACAGTGCGTGGAGCCTCATGAACATGTCTGGTTGAACTGGTGAGTCGTAATGACTGCTCTCTGGTGTGTCCGCTTATGTGAGGACGCGGCACCACAAATGTTTGTTTTGTCTCCTGTAGCTGGAAGTTGTTTCCACGGCTGTCGTCCAGCCAGAGTCCTTTGTCAGATGAGGATGATGATGTGGCTCTTCTGTCCGTGGAGCTGGAGCCAGGTGAGATTATTATCACTCAGGTTGATGCCAGAGGGCTGAAGGGGAAAGGTAACGCCTCTGTCTCTGTGTCTGTGACATAGATGGTGATGCAGCCGTTCTGTCCCTGTCTGTGGAGACGCCTGCGTCCCCTCCAGGACAGCAGCACGTGGGTGTGGTGAGCACAAACCTGCAGTGGGCCCTGAAGCATCTGGTGGCAGAGCCGGTTGTGAAGCGACGTAAAGCAGTTTTAGGTAGGAATATAAATTTTAATAAACTGCTAAGATTTTGACGTGATTGTCCCCAAGGATGAATCTGGCCAAAGTCAATTGGGCCAGAAATTAATGACCATAAATCCTCCACTTCTTTCACATTGGGTTTTACAAGCAGTTGGCATGCTCTCGGGTAATGTGCTGCCTCCTACTGGATTACTATTGGATTTTGAATTGCCACTGCAATAACATATTTATAGAGAAAACCCTTATATTTATATTTACGTTTTTCGAAGGGTAAAATGCAAAAATACTGGATGGGTGCAGTGTCATTGCAAACAAACAACACAGCATGGGTGTTTGTTATCTTCTTCTTTCCCTTTCTGCTTGTCCCTTTTTCGGGGGTTGCCACAGTGAGTCAACAATTTCCATCTCCCCCTGTCCTCTGTATCTTCTACACCTCCTCCAACTACCTCCATGTCCTCTCTCACTGCATCCATCAATCTCCTCTTTGTTTCCTACCTGGTAGCTCCATCTCTAGGATCAATTTTCTACCAATGTATCCACTGTCCCTCCTCTGAACATGTCCAATCTCAATCTGTCTTCTCTAGATTTTTCTCCAAATCTTCCTGTCTGTGTTGTCCCTGTAATCACCTCATTCACCTGATCCTGTCCATCCTTGTCTCTCCTAAAGAGAACCTCAGCATCTTTAACTCCTCCACCTCCAACCTCCCATTTTCTACCTATTCCTATTGTCTCTTAACCATACATTAAGGCTCAGAAAAGTCATAAAAGGTATAATAATATTATACCTTTATAACAAGCATTAACGTGGACAATTAACAATTAACCATTCTTCCGCTA
The DNA here is from genome assembly GCA_016785265.1 of Paraplagusia blochii. Lineage (NCBI taxonomy): Eukaryota > Metazoa > Chordata > Actinopteri > Pleuronectiformes > Cynoglossidae > Paraplagusia > Paraplagusia blochii. The sequence goes on from JAFBJS010057685.1 coordinate 117,362, forward strand.
GATGGCAGCAAATTGTAGTACAACTAAAACAAGAGCGCCTCAGAGCTGTTGACTATCTTGAGCGTCTTTCTTCAATTCCTTCAAGTTCATTGCAGGATACACCCACATTGTGTATATTTCAACTAAACAGGACAAGGTTTCGCACCAATTAGGTAAACTGGGAGCAAATAATAAAGACTAGAGATGATAACCATATTTAATTTTATATGCATTTGTTAAAAACAAGTAATGACTCAAAAAGGTTAGCTTAAGGTATGAGATTTGTTCAATTCTGTGTCCATGCTCTAAATGCTATTTTTAAATGAAAGTGACTTGAAGCTTAAATTTAAACAGTTGAGGAAGCGCTCTAATCTTTACTGGCCCGGGGCTGTATTCAGTCTGTCACAGGAAGAGCAGACGCCTCTAATGAAGCATTCTTCAGGAGTGACCTTAATTGATTGTTGCTGCTAAGCGGCCCTATCTGCTCCATCAGACCCTCCTTGCTGCCATTGTCTGTCATTATCTTCCTTTTCAGGTGTCTTCCTGCTGATTCTGCTCTTATCTGCCGGCTGCTGCTGTCTCCTGAGGCCGGCCACTCATGCACCGCTGCTTTTCCGCCCGGACACAAACCTCCAGAGTCTGCTGGCTCTGAGAAGCAATCTCAGCGGTCAAGGCATTTCCTGCCCCATGTGCTCAGGTGAGTCTGACTGAATGAGCTCCTTATGCTTCTGGAAAATATCATTTATTCATGACAACATTATGATAATTCAATCAATCAACAGGGAAGAGAAAACCCGTAGTAATCTTAGGGAGAACCACAGGAGAGGGATCCACTCCCTGGACGGGCAGACAGTGCAATGAATGTTACCAGAGCATTAAAGTACAATTAAATAAAACAAGTACAAAGGTACAAGACAGTTGAAGTTCTTCCACTCATTATATTCCTGGTCGTCCTAGTCCTGGTAATCCTAATCCAGACATCGGCCCATTCACAAGCAACCAGGGCTGTAGCCAGAACCCATAGAATGGGTGGGCCCCGAAAAAATCAGTGGAGCCCAACTCCAAAGTATTACAGCCTAAGTTTGATAATGAACATCATCCCTCATTATGACATGGTCAGCCCTCTCATTGGATGGGGCGGGCCTGACTGACAAGTGGGCGGGCCCAGGCCCACCCGTGGCTACGCCTATGCAAGCAACAACATGAATGGGAAAGAGAACATTAGGAGGAAATTAGGAAAATAAACCTGACCATCTCTAATTGTTGTCTTGAAGGTGTGTTCATGGAGAAGCCCCGCTCTCTGTACAGCCGCTCCTCTGCATCAGCACTTAAGTTTTCTACACATAAGCAAACTTCAAGCTCCACCACCTCCAATTCTCCTCGAAACTCAGCACAACCAAACTCCAGCATCAACCAAACAGGTAAAGCATCTGCAAGATAAAAGTCATCCTCGTCCTCATTTAGTGCCGCGGAAATACTGCACCTTGTGCTGTTTTTTTTTTTTTTTTCAGTCTCTTTGCTGACGGTGCACGTATCAAAACTGGACCTTGGAGCCTCCACCACTCTCTACCGTTACTCCCTGAACACCAGCACTCCTTCCCCGTGGAAGCTGTGCAGCGGAGAGCACAAAGAGGTGTCATCATTTCAGGTTCGACAGCAGAAAGTGTTGACTTCACGATATCTGTATAATTAGACACAGAGTGCGGTGCTGCTAAAGCAGCTTATGACCCATCTTGCTTCATCCAAATAGGCTTATAATCAGCCCCACAGCAATTACACCACCAGAATGACAGTGTGCGTTTCCCAAGTGTACCATCCGTATCCCAGCTGGATGATCACATCTGGCTCGTGTGAGTCCCACCATGGCTGGACGCCAGAGTTTTCCTTTTATGTAGCAATGAGTCCTCAACAGGCGCACAGCAGGTGAAGCACAAATAAAAAGAAAGGTCTGAGTAGAATCGGAGGAGCTGCCACGGCATCACAGCCGGGAATCATGGGTACTTTGCTCTCGCTGCCTTTACAGGAGGCTGTATTTCTCACAGCACCGCCTGAGACCTCATCCCAGCCGCGTGTGTGTGAACCCGCCTGGCTGTGGATATAGCTCTGGGCCTGATGGACCCACACAGGGAGTCTTTTATTCTCCTCTGTCTAGTGGTGAGTGAAATGTCAAAGTTTGACATTGCTATTCTCTCTGTAAAGAAAGATGTGGTATTCCTGTATGAATGCTTAATCAAGTCCATTTTTTTTTTCCTCCTGAGTTTTCCTCAGGAGATATTTTTACACAGTGCAAATAAACCTCTTTGCGGAACTTCTCCCTGCTCCTATTTTTAAAGATTCTTCATCTGCTGCCAAAGCCAACCCATCCAAAACACTTGGCTACAATCCATGCAGCGGTGGCGTGTGTGGACAGCCGGCGGTGCGTCCTCTGGTCGATACCGGGGCCATGGTTTTTGTCGTGTTTGGGATCCTGGGAGTCAACCGCTCTGAGCACAAAGACAACCACGTCATTGGAGACATGGTGAGGCGCTGCACCTGCGCCACTTAGTGATATTACCCATCAAAATAAATTTCCCCAGGTAAGTTGGGGAAAAAAAAGAAATGTGCACTTCTGACACACGTCTCAATTTCATCCTCCAAAGGGCAGCATTATATTGGATCCAGACTTTGACATTTTCCAGGAGATGGGACATCTCTGCAAAATCTGTAAAGCCATTAGTGCGAATACACAGCTGGTGAAGCCAGGAGGAGCACAGTGTCTGCCTGCAGGTACCACACAGTGGCAATACTAATGCACGGACCAAATATGATTTATATATAAGAAAAAAAAAGGCTTCCTCAGGGCATATTCTAAATTAAAGCACCAAGTGCTCATATTTGAATATCAAGTAGTTTTGAAAACCTAAAAAGTCTTATTTACAAGGTCACTGACGGAATAGGATCAAGTCAAATTGTATAGAATAAAAAGCGTTCCCAGGGTTGTCTGATTTCTCTGTCTCTCTCTCTCTCCAGGCAACAAGCTGTCTTCTATTCTGCCTCTGCTTCACTCAGACTGTCACTCTCTGCCTGAACCAAACCTGCTCCCAGGGCAGCTCTCTCACGGAGCGGTGGGAATGATCGGAGGAAAGGTCCGCTGGATCTCCATGGCCTTTGAATCCGTAAGACGGCCTTATCTCATGTCCTCTGACTTCTTAATACGTTAAAGGTACACTGGTAGAAGACGTCTTGAGGTATTTGGGCTCGAGTCTGAGGACAGGCTTCGCTGACGCTGCAGATTTTGATGCACATAAAGCTCTGGCAGACTTCTGTCTCTAACTACCTCCACATGTCCCAGCGTTCTTGTTCAGTGTTCTTCCACGTGGAGCAGCCTGTTATTCAGAAGCTGAAGTAGAATCTAGGTGTAGATAGAGACATTACCGATGCTCTGGTTCAGTCATGGGCAAACTAAGGCTCGGGGGCCGAATGTGGTTCATTCAGCTTGAACATCCAACCTTTTTGAAACTGAAAGTCACGTGAAGGTCACTCAGAAATCCAAAGAACTACTTGTGTGATGCAGACTTACCAAACAATGTAATAAGAAACAGTTCTGCTCAAAAACCACAGGAACAGAACCATTTTGATCCTTTTTGGACTAGTTTTGTTTTTTGTGGACACCTAAGATTGACCATGGGAAGAACCAGGTGTCCCCAGGCGCCAGGTTATAAACCCCTGGCATAAAGAAAGCTAAAAACAATTTAACATTTTGGCCTTTAGACATTCCAAATCAGGACCAATAGTGGCCTGTTAGTTGAAAAATATTCCCATGCCTGCCCTAGTTGGTCACATGATTTTTTTACATGCAGTAGCCAGTAACATTTTTTTATTTTTCTTTGCCCCATATCACTTTATTCTTACTGAGTTACTTTAATTAAATAATAGTAAAAACAATAGGACAAAGTTAGACCTAAATCTGTCTTTGCAATGGATGGGTTTACTTTTCTACTGAAATAATACATGTCATCGCTTTATCTCTCTCTCCGAAGACCACATACAAGGGGAAATCCTCCTTCCAGACCTACTCTGATTTTATCCAATGGGAAAACTTCATCCAGGGTCAGCTGTCCAGCCTCCCACAATCTTCTGCTCTGCAGCGAGGTTTCCAGACCTGCGAGCACTGGAAGCAGATCTTCATGGAAATCATAGGCAAGTGGCCTGTTTTTTTTTGAGTGGTTCTCATTAACATCATGACGCAGGTGTTGGTGTGGACGTGGTCAAGGAGACTCTGAGGTGAACAGAGCAGGTGTTATGATGAGATTTGACGATAAGCCTTGAGTGGAATTGTTCAATTATGGAAGATGATGAAGTGATGACATTTTATGTGGACCTTTAACAGGTTATGGTCCAGTGCAGTGTAAGGTCAGAAAAAATATTTCTCACAGAGAGCAGAACTACAGAAAGACTTTTTTTTTTTTAAAGTTCATGCTGGGTTCTTAAAAATCTGCTTGCAAAGGAAATATTTAAAAAAAAATAATTTAGGTGATATTTTCTGGGCATTATTTAATGATCCGTGAAAAAATAAAAGAATGTTCCATCAACACAGCATCTGGAAGGAAATGCAGGAAAGAAAACTCCTTGTCATTGTGTTTCACACCACTGAACCACTGCATTCTCTCAACCCATCATCAAAGTGAACAGTGGGCAGGATGCTGTGCTCAGAGCACCTCAATGGTCACGTTGGTGTATTCGAACCTGACACCCTGCGGACTCAAGTCTGGTTCCATACCCACTTGGCCAAAGGCACCGGCAGACTGTTGTTACAGATGTTTGAGTGTTTGATAAACTGAGTACTGCGCAGATCAACAGCCTGTTATTTTTCCCTCCCAGGTGTGGAGAGCGCCCTCTGGAGTTTGCTGCTGTCTCTTGCTATTTGTGTGGCAGCAGTGTCTGTGTTTACTGCACATCTTCTGCTGCTGTTACCGGTCCTCATTACCATCGTAGGTGAGCAAAGGTGTTGAAGGGTTAAAAAGAGAAAACAACAAACTGTGCCACACTGGTGCTGACTAAAAACAGAGGAAGTTATTCCACCCAAAGAGCGCCACCTGTGTGGGAATGACAATTGACAACAGTAAAAAAAAAATGCTATCAGTGAAGATATCATCCCTTTCTAAAATCCCATTGAGATGACAGTAAAGTGAAAACATTTTTATTATTGTTCTCATTTGTACATTTCTTTTATCCTGGACAGGAGTGATCTGTCTGGTGGTGGCGCTAATGTATTGGCTGGGCTGGGAAATGGGAGCAGTGGAAGCCATTTCTCTGTCTATACTTGTCGGATCTTCAGTGGATTACTGCCTTCACCTGGTGGAAGGTTACCTGCTGGCTGGAGAGACCATGCCTTCGACGCCTGCTCAAAACTCGGTACGTCTTCGTATGCCCCGTTACTTCAATCCTCACCCCAACTGTTTTTGTTTCCTTGCCTGAATCATGCTAATGAGCAACATTTTGGGTTTAATTAGGCAGGAATTGCGCTGCGGGGCTGATGGACAGCAGCAGCTTGTCCCATTAATTTGTGTTTTGTTTGCAGCAGCCTTCGGTCGAGAGGCAGAGCCGGACCCTGGAGGCAGTGAACCATGTGGGCGTTGCCATAGTGTCCAGCGCGGTCACCACAGTGATCTCCACAGTCCCTCTCTTCTTCTGCGTCATTGTGCCTTTCGCCAAGTTTGGACAGATAGTGGCCATAAACACAGCCGTGTCCATTTTGTTCACCCTGACTGTGACTGTTGCCATGTTGGCGTACATGGCCCCCGCCTGCTTCAGAAGGCCCCCGAGGGCTGTGCTGAAGGCCAGCCTGGGGGTAATAGCAGGAGCAGCCCTGGTCGGGGCTCTGTGCTGGGTTGGACGACAGCTGGGAGCGTTGGCCTGGCGATCAGCAATCAGCACATAAAACACAAAAACAGCCAAACAAATCACAGTGATGTCAGGCAGGCCAAGTGGCTCTGGGAACAAAACTGTTTTTCAGACGTTGTGTTTTTATTTTTAAAGTCACCAAGAAGTTTTCAGTAGGAAAGAAATTAGAACATCTAATCCAACCGAGGCCGACTTGTTCCACTACAAGGATTAACCTTCTATCCCCAAAAGAACATCAGGGTTTCTTACTTTTTTCAAACTGTCACAAAGAAAATGTGTTGAAGGGCCTTTAGACTGTGGTCAAAATATAGTACCAAGAGCAATGCAGCATGTTGGAGGTTATTCTGAGATTCTCGGATGAACTATTCATGGCAAAAGCTCTATGAGCTTGTGTTGGCAGTCACACACTCGTCTTGTAACTTCCTACTCTGGTATGGCATGGTCACATTACATGTTTGTGGTCATAAAAATGAAAAGGCTCCATTTCCAATGAAGCCTTTCCTTATGAATGTGAGCTACAGTGGTGCTTTGGTGCCTACATTTTCACAGTGATGGGCGTATGTGACAAAAGAGTCTTCAGTTTGTCAAGTCTCTGGACTCAGCAACACTGATTGCCCTGATGAAACTTGATTTATACTAGATTTTTACTGCTATTTCAAACTATAGAGAGAAACACACTCCCAAACTGGGGTATTTTATTAATATGGTTCATGTTGCATAGCTGTTATGTTATGATATTTTGACCATGATTTATGATGGAGTACAGCTAGGATCTCAAACTTGTGGGCCATGGACCATTTTTGGCCCGTGATATGATATTTTGTGGCCCCCACCTTGATGTGAAAGTTAAATTTCTAACATCTTATATATTTGTTCTCCACATTTTATGGTAAATCCTATAGTTCCCAAACCTTGATCCACAGTCTCCTACTGGTTCAGTATCGTATTACACATAATCTAAGGAAAACTTATTTTTTAAATTTTTTTTTTCTTTTTTTCGTATTGAACACTGAGAGCTGACACGGCCCTTCAGTGAAATGATAGTGTGGGAGGTGGCCCTCAACTTATTTGAGTTTGAGACTGAAGACTGCCTCCAATTGTAGCCATTGTAGATCAGATTAGCAACTACTTTGCCATATGAGCTAACTGGGTCTATGTTGGATTGAATGTTCTTGTTTTTTTCTAACTCAAGTTACTAAGTCCGCCAATGCCCTCCAAAAACCTTAAAAAAACAATTGTGTAAAAAATGGACTTCTGCTTTGTAAAAGACATTTTTATCCTCACTCAAAAGGGCCATTAAGCCGGTCAGTTAATGATCAGGAACCTTACAGCACAAAGATGTCAGCATCAGCTCTGTACTGAAGCAGTTTGTCTTCATGACATAATACATTTTTTCAGCCTGTGTTAATTTGTAGATTGTAAGTATTTTAAAAAATACCTCATTGAGTTGTTGAGTTTCTCTGCTCAAGATTGAAAAAAGAAACATGTTTATATAACTCCCAGTTTTGTGGAGAAGATTCTATGTGGCGCAGCGTGCTAAGCTCAGAGGTGGAGGTGATTGAGTCATCACTGGGAAACTCCTTCTGATTCACACTTTTTCATTGGTGTAAGTGTTGTGAAGAGCAACTGACTGCTCCGTGACCTACTCTTGTGAAGAACAGCCGCCGTGCTCTGACGTCTACGAAGATTAGTGCTCTGAATCATGGCCAACTTGTGAAACATCACATTTGGTTTTATTGTGTGTGTGCGTGTGTTTTTTTTTATAGTGCATTAAAGCATCAATTGTAACACTAGTTCTAAGGTCCTAAAAAAAAAGTAGTTCTCGTGGCCTTCTCAGCAAAACTGATGTCTCAAGTTAGAAATGTTGAGATGGAAAAATCTTCCTAAAAAGGCATATACAACCATGTAAAAATATAAACAAAAACATTATTTCTGATCATGTCAAAATACCATCTAAATGAATAAGACTCTAGCTTTACCTCCAAGTAAAAAAGGGTGTAAAAAAAATGCCCAAAATGCCCTAAAATGCAAGATTATGGCCTATAATATCCTGCCAAGTGAATATTTTTGGCTAAAAAGTCCAAAGAATATAATTTATGATCATGCAAAAATACCACAAAATTGGAAAGGATACAGCCTTACCTCCAGAGCAAAATGGGGTGAAAAAAAATGCTAAAAACACACTAAAATGCAAGATTATGGCCCAAAATATCCTGCCAAGTGAATATTTTTAGCTAAAAAGTCCAAAAATATCATTTATGATCATTTAAAAATACCACCAAAATGAGAAAGGGTATAGCCTTACCTCAAGGGCAAAAAGGGGTGAAAAAT
>JAFBJS010057687.1:7666-37257 GCA_016785265.1 Paraplagusia blochii
GATGTGTATAAGAGACAGAGGTTAGGATCTTGTGTAGAATTCCAGAAAATTTGGCAAAACCCAGGAATTATCTACATCCCCTTTTATGGGGTTGCAGGGAATCAACATTTTCCATCTCCTATGTTCTCTCTATCTTCTACTCTAACTCCAACTACCTCCATGTCCTCCCTCACTGCATCCATCAATCTCCTCTTTGTCTCCTACCTGGTAGCTCCATCTCTGGGATCATTCTTTTTCCAATGTCTCCTCTGTCCCTCCTCTGAACATGTCCAAACCATCTCAATCTGACTTCTCTAGCTTTTTCTTCAAACCTTCCTGTCTGTGTTGTCCCTCTAATCACCTCATTCCTGATCCTGTCCATCCTTGTCTCTCCTAAAGATAATCTCAGCATCTTTCAACTCCTCTACCTCCAGCTCTGTCTCCTGTCGTCTGCCTATTCCTAGTGTCTCTAATCCATCCATCATGGCATTATGATCAAATTCCCATTAGCTGACTATTACAATTTACCAATATTGCATTATTCTTCTGTTAAATAGCACTGAAATATAAACTATTACCTTTAATATACTGATGTGTTTCCAGTTGAGATTTCCGGGGAAGACAATAATTGTTGTTATGATTATTGTCAGAGACTTTCTAACCCAACAACATAATCTGTTAACACCCATATGACTTAATAATAATATTTAACATTAAGTTTCAACATTAACCCAAACCATTAACAAAGGACTATTTCATGTATTCGTGTTCCCTCTGTAACTGTACCCACTAGATTGTGTTGTCGTTTAAGGTGTTTTACCATGAGAGCAGCGTTACATTTTCTAAAGAGAGACAGCTACTGTAATCCTAATACTAACTCTCCAGTGATTTGTTCACACACAGTAGGGATTGACAGCCCTGCCAAAGTCCGTCTGTCTCCTGCCTTGCTGAAAAGACATAAATCTCCCGAGGAGAACAGTCTCACAGCAGTTCATCATAAGTTTGTTCATTTTCTCTCCACACCTCTGCATCATCGGCCTCTTTCTGGCGCAGACGTGCGTGGCATACTCTGTCTCTATGTACGTACGTCCACTGTGTGCGAGACATTGGTTCATTTTTCTTCCAAAAATACATAAGATTTTAGGAGGAAAGATACAATGTTATGGAATCTGCTGACATTTAATTTTTCTTAGGAATGCTCAGTAATATCAGATGGTGATACTATTATCCCAATATACACACACACACACATATATATATATATATATACATATATATGTTATATCAGTAAGAAAGGCATCAGTTTTTCCTCTTATAATGTAAAATCCCACACAATGTCTGGGTTTATTGAGATGTTTAACTGATTTTGGAGGCAAATATCAGTATCGGTTGATATCAAAATTAAAATATGTCGGCAAAATCACGTATCAGTTAAAGTTGGTATTTCTAATCTCTGTTCATAAAACTATTTTTTCAGTTAGTTAGTTAGTTAGTTAATTGTTAAAAGTAGAATAAATACTACTGGAACAGGTCTAAAGTTGCAAACTGTTGTAATAAAATCCCTACACAGTTTAAATGGAATCAATATATGTATTTGAATATATATATTTATATATAAATGTCAATTAAACTAGAGCGGTTGTTATGCAATGCATATATTTGTTAGAAAGCAGTGCATTTGTATGCGACCACAGTCTCCCAGCAGAAGCAGCTGGCCCCTTGAATATTTATCAGAAACTCTAGCTCCCCTTGAAAACATTTGGGACAAACCCTAAATTTAATTTGTACTTTTTTATAATATTCATTTGGACTGTTATATATATATTAATATGTAATACACTAGTAAGAAGTTCTCTGCAGATTCTCTGCAGGAGTTGGTCTGAAGCAGCTACTGTCAGAACTCTGCCTTCAACCTAATTTGAAGAGTCATTTTATCCAAGCGGAGGAAAAACAATCACATCGCAGACACTGTATAAATCTCCGAAGTAGACGTGGCAAACGCAGGGATAATTTACACATCCGAGAGGCACGCGGCAACATTACGATTTAATGCTTTGCTCCTGCGAACCTTGATGAAAGTGGCTGATTTCCAGTGAGCTCTGCTTCTCCTCTCACTCAACTGTGTGACAACAGTGAGAACAATCAAAGGTGGAGCAGCAGCAGTGGAGATCCATAATATATGAAATGGAAAACGAGGGATGATGTTCCTCTGTAGCACCGTCCCAGCCCTCACCACTTACAGTATGGTACAGTGTGATTTGGGTGGTACTGGTGGAGACTGCTGCCCTTAAGACCCACGGACATGAGGATGAAGATAAATGTTGAAGATAATGAGTAAATGTTCCTCTGTATAGCAGACCCGCTCCATATCTTCTTCATTCTATAATGCATATGTGTCAAACCTGAGGGCCGGGGGCCAAATGCGACCCGCCGAGTCATTTTGTATGGACGAAAGAAAGGGAAGAGAAGAACGCAAACTCCTTGTCATTGTGACGACAATGCTCCGAGCACCTCAGTGGTAACTTGGCAGCTGGTGGATTTGCACCAGGAACCCTGTGGACCCAAGTCCAGCCTCCCAACCACAAGGCCACTCCTGCTCCAAGGTAAAACTAACCCCATGTGGCCCCGGGGCCTTAGTTTTCCCATGCCTGGTGAGAAACAATATAACTCTGGGTAAAAATCAGAAAACGTATATTTTTACATTTATCACTAAAAATAATTACAAATTAACCTTAGTGTTAGTTTAGATCGGGGTGTCCACGCGTTTTTGTTTTGAGAGCTACTTTTCAAATGACCAGGCTGAAGTGATCTACCTAGATTGAAAAAACTCTAAATATATTTTCAAATATAAACTGGATATCTTTCTCACTACATTAACATATAACGTATGTTATATTGTATTATATTATTATACTATATTATTATCACTTTAGCCCAGTGATTAGCATATTAAAATAGACATCTCTAGATTTTATTAGTACGTATTATTTTTTTTTTATGTTATTGTTCAGGATCTACCAGCACTCCTTTGGGGATCTACTGGTAGATACCTATTGGACACCCCTGGTTTGGATCAATATTGATGTAGTTAACGAGGCTAGGGTCAGAGGTCAAACATTTGTATATATAGATTCTGAGAGTCTTCTGTTAAGTGGCCGCAGCATCAGCTGCGTCCACAAAAAAAAAGGCAGTGGTCAAGGGACAAGGGTCAACAATGGGATCCCGGCGACAAAGGCATTAAATCACCTTGTGTGAAGAGGAGGCTGTTCACACACAATAATGCATCCGCTCACCTTGACCCTCACCTTTGTCTCAGGTTGTCGGAGCAGAGTTTGTATAAAGTTAATTGCATGGGTTTGCTATGGTATAGAGACGTAGTTATATTCTAATATAATGAGGAATGAAGTTGCATTGAAACGTTCTGCTGCTCATTAAGATCAAAAGGAAACGGGGAAGACAGGATGGGAACCGACTCATAGCGACCCAGAGTCAGCCCTGGAGAACGTTGTTAGGTCCATGAAGCAGATAAGGAGTACGAATCCATACACGGCGCACACGTAGGGTTTGATATTAAAGTCCAATGTGTACATTGCTCCATACCTCAGTAGAGGGCGCTTAACATTCCTGCAGAGCAGTTTGGTCTCATCCTGTCCCACTTTGTCCAATTGCTGGCCCAGATATTGCGGACGAGAGTTTCTGCTAACCAACACTGGTTGTAACTGGAATACTGTACAGATGTTACTACTCCATAACTGCAGTTAGTAATTACTTAATAGTTATGAGTAAGTTATAATAGTTATAAGTCACAATTATTGTTTGTATTGCTGTGTGATTCATCAGGTTAAGAATCTTTGCTCCACAATCTAAAAAAAACCTTGTCAAGCTCCCACGGTCCATACCAAACGATTTTGCGGGCCGCATTTGGGCCCCGGGCCTTGAGTTTGACACTACAGGAACAAATTTATTGAACACAATAATGTTTGCACCAGTACAAATTCATGGACCAGTGAATTTTAACTGGACTTATATCACCCTGACCTATAAATCCAATAGGACATATTATGATGCTCATGATCCAACATTTGTCCTACCAACCTTATAAGACACTGTATTGATGCAACAGTAGCATTTGTCTTGCTTGCAGCGTCCCCATTCCCAGCCATATATAAAACCAATTAATGCTAAATCCACATTTGCCCTGAATACAGTTTTTATCTTCATCTTCCTTAAAAAACAAAAAAGTTATTTTCTGACTCGTCATGGCTCCAATTAGGAGCAGTAACGACATAAAAAATAAACACACTGTAGGACGTCCTCCAAAGATGTGTTCTCCTTCAAGATTTAATATTTGCATGATAGATATTGTTGTAATCTGAATTACAAAGACTAGATTATAGTCAGCGTTGCCAACCAGAGATTATTCTTAAAACTAACATTTGTCGTCTGGCAGGTGCCGTTCAGGAGAACTCTCCTGGCCAAAGACAAAGAGAGGGACCCTTTCCCTTTGTGTGGGTGAGCTGTGGTGTTCAGCTGTGGTCTCATCTACGCCTCTAATGATTGGTCTGGAGGGCTTTAGTCCCGCCCTGTCCAAACACTGGAGATGATTGATGATTGGTTTGATTGGCCCAATCCCTTTTCGGGGCTTTGGGGGGTGGAAGGCTCTGTGGAATATGTTTGGAGGGGTGAGGAAGGGAGACGGACACTCAGGCAGAAAATGGATTCACAGTTACATCGTTGCTAAAGCTGGAAACACAAACTGCCTATTGCTCTTGTCGCCTTTCCCAATTGTTGTTGTCGGCTCATTGGTCTCTGAAGTTTGAAAGAGAGAACTGTCCGGTGCTGAAACGGTGGCCAGTTTTTGCTCCAGTCGGTGTGAAGTCATTGTTAGTCTGGATCTCATTTCCCGCCCGTGGCTGTAAACCGACAACGGAGAGATCATAAATTGTCAGCTTTAGTTTACAGTCGAATTCACACTTGAATCCGCTGTTTATGAATCACAATCAGAACCAAATAAATCCACGGCTACGGCAACAACCGCGAAAAAGCAGCGCAGCATAATGGGGCAAGGCCACTGTCGGAGGAAAATCAACAGATTTTCAGTGCAAACACAAGGCTGTGCCTGCGTCCTAAGTGAAAGCTCAGCCTGGGCCTCCAAAAGCAAGGAGCCGGTGGTGATTTGCATTTATATAGTACCATTCTTTTAGCTATTAACACCGTGTGAGGGGGAATATGTGCTATAATCACCTAAATGACACATTAGAATGGGTTCCTTTATACCACAGAGACCAATACTCAACCCAAGGCTGAGAATTACCTCTGCCTTGTCCTGGAACTGCACTGACAGCAGGGCTTTCAGAGCTAAATCATTTCAGTCAACTGGGGAGAGAGAGGAGCACAGTTGTGATCTGCATTGACAACAGTGACTCATAACATTCACCAAAAATGGTTATTTTTATTTGGGGACTGACAACGGGAGTTGTTATAAAGACAAATTGATTAATCAAATAGTGAAAAAGAGATCATACGTTGATTAAAAAATAGGAGAGACGGAGACCCAAAGGTGCTGCGATGTCTCAGAAATGGATAAAGCACTCTTGGCTGTGGCCTTCTGCAGGGAGCAGATAATCCGCACGTGTGATCTGGCACAATTTCTTACACCGGATGCCCTTCCTGACACAACTCGACGGCGTTATCCAGGCTTAGGACCAGATCTGGGAGGAAACAGACTGCAGTCTCCTGTGGCTGGGCAACCAGGAGGAATCGGGGGTTAAATGTATGGTTTATGGATACAAGACGCGAGAATCGAACACCCGACCTGGTTGGATGAAAATGTCGGGGATTTGTTATTGGAATTATTTCTAAAAAGGTGAAAAGATCCCAAGACTTGGTCAAAGAAGACCAGCAGAAGAGAAGAAAACTCTATTGCCTTTCTAAACAGTCTGCATCCACAGCCAACCTCTAACACCTTTAATATAAGATGAAGAAAATGTGTCTTTAATGCTTTTATGTATTTAAGAGTGTCCCTGGCCGATGTCCACTGCTGTCAACACTGTGTAATCTAGATGCCACTTCAAACGACTGATATTCACACATTCTTCTTCCACTTCTTCTGGCTGACATGTGGCATAGCTGCGGCCAGCTTCTGAGCAAGTTCTGCCAAACAGCAATGGACGCACCATATGTGGGCCAAACGAGATATTTTTACGCAATTGATCTGATCCAAATTAGAGTTCGCAATTATTTTGCCATTTGGTCCGTCTATGTCGGACCCAGGAAGACAGGTAGAAACATGGAGATGAGATTTAGAGATAAACTTAATTGTATTTATGGGAGATTTTTTTTCCCTTTTTGCTAATTTTTCATCATTTTCTTAAACGGACAGAGACTGTAGGGTGTTTATTCTATTGTTTTTCACCCATATAATCTCAAAGATTTCATGATGGTGGTGAATGTGACTGCAAACTGGAAATCCATGTTGGAATAGAACAGAGATGGGCAAACTAAGGCTCGGGGACCAGATGCGGCTCACTCTCCTTGGTAATCCGGCCTGCCAAACATCCCCAAGTTGAACTACTGCCTTTTGGACTGTATATTTTGATTGACCAGTTGTTGCTGGGGAATGCTGGGAAAGTATTGGGGACCTCTTGAAATGCAGTCTGTTCAGTGACCGGGTGGTAAAACCTGTCGAGCTGCAGAATCTCAAGTTCTACAAACTGACCTATTTGTTCCTGCGCCTGCAAAGACAACTTGTCATCTTCACACTGTGGTACACCAGCAGACATAGACATATTTGGTTGAGCATGTCATCTCAGACAACACACACTCGCTAATGAAAAATGCATGCTGCAAACTTCCAGCTCGTTCTCCCAGCCTCAACCCTCCTTCATCCTCCTCATCTTCTGAGCTACTTCTACTTCTCAGTTATCTCACACGCGGCATCCTCTCTCCTTCCTTCGGCTCCAGCCTGTTTATAATGTGCTGCTGCCTTGTTAACCTTGTCCTGCTTTATGGCACTGACACACACAGCTGGTGGTGGATGCTCTAACAAGGCCAAAGAAGAAAAGACTTAAACTTCCTCTTCTCTTCTCTCAGACTGGAGTGGTGAATGGGAACAGTCTTGGTCGAGGAGGAATACAGCTCATTTGTCAGGTGACCCAAACTGTTCTTTGCTTCTTGGCTGTGTTTGTACCTGCCAGCCAGTGTTTACATAAGAGGCTGTTGACGACGACTGTCCCTTTTTTTTTTATCTGCATGACACTTTTTTTTTCTTTTTTGTGACAGTAGCAGAGGAGACAAAGGACGCTGTGATGAACGGAATGGAAGTGTCGGCTTTGGAAGGAAACTACGGTTGGAGTAAATGTCTACAAGGACTGTGGTAAGGAGTGAAACAGAGATGCTACTGTATGTTGTTCTCAAGATAATATTACAAATCCAATGCAACATAAGCTTTTAGTTATTGGGCTGTTTATATACTGTATGAAGCCTATAGATCCCAAAGCCTGTGCAAATTATTTTTCTCCTTCTTCTTCTCCACTTTTGGTGTGTCCCTTTTTCATGGGTAACCACAGCAAATTTTCCAGCTACGCCTGTCCTCTGTATCTTCTACTCTGACTCCAACTACCTCCATGTCCTCCCTCACTGCATCCATCAATCTCCTCTTTGTCTCCTACCTGGTAGCTCCATCTCTACGATCATTCTTCTACCACTGCATCCACTGTCCCTCCTCTGGACATGTACAAACCATCTCAATCTGTGTACAAATTATTCTCGCTAATAGACACTATAGAAAAGGCTAAAAGCATTTTATCATTTTAGCCATTATTTCTGACTTTTGCCCGTCATTACTCTCCGTTTACACAACTGTGCAACATTATGGCCTGGAAATGTAAAATATCAACCCACACCAGCTGTATAACTCGCATTCTGGTATGTTGCATTGCACTTGTAACAATATTTTGAGCGTCTCCAAAACACACTGGAACTCATCCTCGTCTCATTCTTCCAATGCCCCGGTGTCTATTCATATCAACAGCAGCAGACTTCAGCAGCTTGGACTTCGCCCAGAATGTCATATCCAGGTGACAGCTCTGAAAATGGCTGAGATAAAGAATCTGATGCTGGCAGATATTCAGGCATGTTCCCTAGAGTGTCCTCATTTCCATAATAGATTTCCCAAACACCTGTTCAAGTGTTTAGACCTGCCTCTCCAATCACAGCCATCAGCAGAGAGCATCACTCCACTTCGCCCCCCCCCTTTGACTGATCCCGGTTTCATTCTTGCTCCATTGAAGGAGAACCTGGAGGAAAGCGGGTGCTGTGTGCGAATTCAGAGGACAAAAGTTCCCAGGAAAATAAGACAAGATCAGCTGAGTTGTAAAGGACGCTCTGACAAGGTTACTTCACAGGCTGATGATTTATGCATGTCCCTACATAGCTCAATATTAAAAGCTCTGACCTTGTAAATTATGAATGATATCCCAAACGGGGGATCGTTTTTGAGAAGCTGAGGCTGAGAGATGCAGTGATTGGACCGCGGCGAAGACTTTTGTTACTTTACATTTTAAGCTTGAGGATTAAAATCCTATGCATTTTTTTTTTTTTTTTTTTTGGAAAATAAAGTGTTTAGAGCTCTGGAGGCAGCAGCTGATTGGCTTCACGAGCTCTCCACCATTCGGTAACGTGAGATGTGACACACTGACCAAATGACCAACTGCATTTCTGCAGCGCCTATTAGATTGCATTGATTCTCTCTCCTTCATCCCTACCTTGTGTGACAGCGTCCTAATGGTGCAATCCTCAGGAATGTGAGCGGCAGCCCCCTTTTGCGCTTTCTGGCCAGGTGCGTTCCAAAATTCCCAAAAGGACGCAGCGACGGAGAGGAGAGAAGAAAGAAGGAGGTGAAACAGCACTTTGCAGGAGGAGAGCAGCTCGTCTCTGGGTCTATGCGTGTGTGTGAGAGAGAGAGTGTGTGTGTGTCTGTGCGTCCTGGACTCCAACACTCCTTCTCCTCTTCAGTCAGTCAGCAGCAGCAGCAGCCTCCAGTGCGCTGTGCATCCTCACACACACTGTGGCATCGGAATAAATGCAAACGCACGCACAGCACAGCAAGGTGCTCCCTCCTCCTCCTCCTCCTCGTCCTCTTCCTCCTCCTCTTTCTTGTCCTTTCGTCTTCTCCTTCCTCTTCTTTCACCTCTTCCTCGCCAGCAGCGACGCCGAGGGAGAGAAGCAAAATCACTTTGAACAAAGAGGCAAGCAGTGACAGGCGGAATGATCCAGCGCCCCCATTCAGGGAGGAGGGGGTGCATGTGTGAGGATGGAGGTGGGGGTAGGGGAGCAAGGGGGGACCTCAGAACCACACTGGTCGAGGTCAGACCACCACGGGGCGTAATATCTTATATAAACAAGAAGCCTAATGAGGTAATGAGGACACTTTAATGGAAAGACACACGAATACCTTGAATTTCATCACTGTTTGACTATGTTTACAATCATTTCATCAACACTTTCCTCTACTTTCCGGTCTATTTATCATTCTGGTACAGCGCGATACCGAGATACGAGTTTAATATGTTACACAGCAGCACTCGTTAGTCGATGCACTCGTATCTAGATTGCATTTGCATCATAAGAAATAACTAAAAATCAATCCAGGCTTCCAGAAATATAAAAAATAATAAATAATGATAAACCAATTATTTGTTCGTCTTATCCATTAATAGGTTATAGGACAGCACTCTCCATGACTGCCACCCAAATCACACTTTTTCATACTGTGAGCCTTCCTGTGGGTGGAGAGCCCACTAGAAATGATGTGGGTCTGGACGGTGCTATGCTCAGAGCACCTCAGTCCAACACTGTCAGGCATAGGGATGGATGGATGGATGGATGGATGGACGGACGGATAGATAGATAGATAGATAGATAGATAGATAGATAGATAGATAGATAGATAGATAGATAGATAGATGCTCACTCATATCATGGAAATCTTGTATCTTATGGAGCTTGCATCTGGAACAGACCTTGGCATTGGGCTTTTAGGTATTCAACTCACCAACCTCAGTAATAATTACATTTTAGTTCACTTTATGCTTATTAGATACATTTTCTGCTAGTATTTACCCTGATTATAACATTTAAAACCGACCTGGGCAAACTAAGCCCTGAGGGTCGGATGTGGCCCAGTTGGACTTTTTAATCTGAACCTGCCAAAAATTGTCCAGATAAAACTGTTAATTTATATGATAATTATTTCTCTCTCTTTTCCCAGAATTTCCCCAACTGATAGGGTAGGTAAGACAGATAAGCAGATGAAGATGAACGTAGGAATGAATAACGTAGAAAAAGACTGAAAGTAGTTTTGCATTTGGCCTTTTTCTACAGTATTTTTCTTAGTTTTCACAAATGCTCACTGCACCCTGTGTCGGGGCAGTGGTGACCTGGTAGTTAAGGAAGCAGACTTGGGTCTGGTGGGTTCCAGGTTCGAAATCCACAGCTTCCAGGTTGCCATTGAGCATGGCACCGTCCACACTTACTGTTCACTGGACGCCTCTGCCATGCCCACTGTTGAGGTGGAGTTTGTTTTGTTTTGTTTTTTCATATAAATATAGGAAATAAATTGTAAATGGGTCTAGGGGCTTTGCTTTATTTATAAAAACAAAATATACGGCAATAGATTCATTCTATTTACCTTTGATCTGTCAATTGGATCCATCAAGTGTCATTTCATTTCATCAGACGATTATGACGACATCTGTCTATCTCTGCTGAGATCATCATGACTATTAATTATCAATTATACTCCCTTTGACAGCCTGGCCACTACGCTCTAGGACTGATATCACTTATCATAAGCACTTGTCTCTGCAATCACTCTGCACGCTCTTATTTTTCACGGTCAAAGGTATTTGTTGTCAGGGTTCTGTTTTCATCTGCAGGGTTGCATTACCAATAAGGTTCTCCAGCTGCATTAGATCATAACACCTCACTTATTCATAAAGACAGCAGCTGCGAACCTCTACCAACGGAGCACATCTTCAATTCCTGCTGTTTGAAGACTCAACAAGACTCTGCAGAATTTATATCCAAAGTTTGACACGATAGCCACCCATCTTTTAGTCGTGCATTTTTTTTTTTTTTCTGCTGACATCATTATAACCTCTTTTATTGCTTTCTGGCCATTTAATTAAATTGATAGCCTTTGAGCCTCTGCACAACTGGGCTGTAAAGATGGGGGGTTTTTTTCAGTCTCTGTACGTCGCTGTACTCTGGCATCCACAACATGTTTCAGCACGGAGAACTGCTGCTCCGTGGATATTTCCCTTTTCTTGGACCATTCCCTGAAAACAGTATTTTGCAGAGAGAATTCTGAGAAGTCGACAGATTTCCTGTGACTCTGTCCATCAGGCATCAACGAACCCTGTTTGTTCCCTTTACACTGCTTTGCATTCAGATGATCAGGTTGAACTATGTCGGGATCATGTCTACATGCGTGTATTATACAATATTATATTCTAAACCGCACATATTGGCCAGTGAGTTCTTATCTTCAGGTTGCGTTTTGGCCTCGAACACACAGGTTCCATTCAAGCTGATTTCCTCCAGAGAAAATCCACAACGCACTGCATGGTAATGGGTTCAGTAACTGATGCCGAGACAACTGCTGCTGTTGCTGCTGCTGTGGCTGCTGCTGCACCCCAACAGCCAGCCAGCATGTCATTACTGCAGCGTGCAGGGTCAATAAGAAGCAAAGTTGTGTCAGCACAATCTAAAAGAAAGGGGGCTGTTGGTGGGCTGTTGTCGTAGCCAATGGCAGTTCTCAGACCTGACCTGTGTGTAAGCACAGTCAGGTTGCAAGTTCACAATACGGAGAAGTCACTGAGTCCTCTGAGTCATGTTATAGGTCTGCAGTCTGCTCCTCAAGATGGTTTTGAATTATGCATCATGTCTTTGAGGCGGGCCCTATAGGTTCTGAATCTTGATAGAGCCATTAATGACGGCAATAGAGATAAATTTGAACTCTAATCTCTGCTTAAGCCAATTGGCCGATTTCACTTCAGGGAACAAATGTTAATGCCTCTCTCCAAAATACAACTCTCTTTGTAGAAAAGTCCTTGAACAAACTGGATTGAATTCAAGTCAAGAACTCCTGTTGGGGAAAGTAATTTGTTTTGGAGCTTTTTGCAATCTTGGTTTTACCCCTTCTTTAACCTGCCTAACAGACCTGCCTCAGGGCAATTCATAAGAAAGTTCTGCAGCACAAACTTCTCACAAATTCAAATGGAATTATTCTGACTGTTGTATGTTATGAGAGACTCCACACTTTCACGAGGAATAGAGAGAAGAGTGTGGAGAACAAACTTTAACTGCAGTTTGTTTGCACTTTTACCACTCAATAAAACACACAGCACAGCACTGTACAATACACCTTACTATATACACTGGGCTGTGGCTTTTCAAAGAGCACACTGTAGTATATATCATTATATAGTAATACAATACAATAAATATTTTAAATAGTATAGTACAATACAATATACCACAGTAAATTATAGAGTAGAGTAGAGTAGAGTATATCATAAAATATTATAGTATGGTATGCTAAAGGATATAATGGTAAAGCATAGTATAGCTTCGTTCAATATAAAGTAGTAAAGTACAGTATAGGATTGCATAGCATAGTTAAGTTCATTATAGAGTAGTATAGTTATGCATAGGATAGTATAGAGTATAGCATAGCATACCTTAAAATAGTACTGTATGTATGGTTTACTGAAGTAGAATATGGTACACCATAGTATAGTATAGTTCAATATATGATAGTAAAGTATGGTATGGCATAGCATAGTCTAGTTATAATATGGTATACTATAGTATTGTATTGTTTAGTTTAATATATTATAGTAGACTATAGTATTCCATAAAATTGTATAATATTATACAGTATAATTTTAAAGAGTTTGGTATAGTATACTGTGGTATAGTATAGTATAGCATAGCATACAGCCCAGTGCAATATAGTGAGGATATCATATTCTATATGATGCTCAGTACAGTGTGATATATTGTATTAGACAATTTGCTTCTTCTCTGCACTGTGCTGTACTACATCACTTCACTATACTCTGCTATGCTTTGTCATGCTACTATTATACTGTCCTATATTATTATAGAATAACACCACCTACAAGGCTAACAATATTGGTCCTCACTGCATAGAACAAAAAACTGCCTCCAGAACCATTAGATTGCTAAATCATGTGCCATTGTAATATTGTAGATTAGTTGAAGCTATAACTGTCTGGTCCCTGCACTCCCTTCTCCACATAATTATAAACTTAAGTTTCTTAAAGAGAGAATTTGGCCCATGGGTATTTTTACATTATCTAATCTGGGCTACATTAACAAAAAATGAGGTCAGATGTGTCCTACCTCCCTGACAACCATATCAGTTTCATTTGTTTTCCTTTGCTAATTCTGTTTGCTTTAGATCAAGTGTCTCAACCTCAACAACATAAAGCTGCGGTCAAAGCCAAAAAACAGGTGAAAAAAAACTCAGGAGAATGTTGGGATCCAAACTAGTCTGTGTACATTCCCCATGGATCTGTCCTTTTATAAACTTGGAAGACTTCCTTGTGTAGAGACGCAAACTTTCTTCTACAAACTCAGAAATACTTCTGAGGAACAGAACGAAAACTGCAAAATGTGACACGTCTCTATGCTGTCGTGCATTTTCCCTCAAACCCTCAGAGCCGGCCGGGGTATAAACAAGGTCGACTGCAGGGAGAGAGAGGCTCGTTGTAATTCATCTGGAAATTGATCCTCTGCAAATGAAGCTGAGGGCAGATCGTCTGTCCACTGTGCAACTGAACTGTTTCCAGACCAAAGAGGTACGAGCCTTTCCAATAACACGTATTGATTTAGTCCATTACTGTTATTGAAGAGTGAAGACTTACAGTTTGTTGTCCTCTGACATAAATATTACAGCAAATAATGGATATTGTCTGATTTTCCGTTTGGGGGAAAAGGCTGCAGCGGTGCCAGCGATGTGAGTGCAAATATGAGATAAGTGCACCTCTGGTTGACACAAAAGCTTTTTTCCTTCTGTCAGGGTATAAATCTGGACGACTGAGCAACAGGACAAGACACAATCCGCGGGCCAACGAGACTTTGACGTCAAATATTCATTCATCCATCTAATCAGCTGCTTGGTTGGGGGTTTTTTTTTCTTGTTTTCATTCAGTTCGCTGGAATCATATTTGTTTTTAGCTTGGCTACCTCTGGAATACACAAGGGACTGCATGAGGATGGAGCAGGACAGGTACAAGAAGGAGCAACATGTGTAGATAATGCAGTACTAGAGGGGGTTGAGGAGCAACTCTGAGTGATAGACAGGTTGACAATGGTGGACAGGATTTATGGTCCATGCTGTGCAAATGGCTTTGTTGTTCTGTCTGGGGAAGTTAAGGTCTGTCCAACATGATGGAAGTCAGTAGTACAGAAGTTGCTAAGATGGAATGTGAAGATGGATAAGGAGGTTGCCTGCTGTCAAACATCTAGTACGATGGATTTGTCCAAAAGTATCCAAAGCTCCATTATTACAGTGTCATATTTGAGGTGTCCTAACAACCTGTTAATCTCTTGTCTCATCTCCTCTCCAGGCGATGTCCTCTCCTTTCCTTTCCTGTCCAGGACTTTTTAGTGAATTCTGAGGTGACTACGGAGGGCAAGTGGTTAAGGAAGCGGACTTGAGCCCACAGGGTTTCAGGTTCTAATCCTCCAAGCTTACAGGTTGCCACTAACGTGTACTGATCTCAGCACCATCCCAACCAGCTTCCCATCCAATGGCTCAACACCTACAATAGGGCTCACAGTATGGAGCAGTGTGATTTGGGTGAGTGAGATGGAGACTGCTGCTCCTGAGACCTAGCAACAGTAAGAGGATGAAGATGAATGAATGAAGTGACAATTTTTCTTTTTCCTTTTGGACCAGCACAACTGTAAAGTGCAGCTCAAGGAATACTTTATTAAAAAGAATTATGGATGTAATTAAATAATAATAAAAGTTAATTTTTATGTTTACCTTTTAGGCAAGGTTGAATCCCAGTTGGGTGGTTGGCCTCCAGTGGGCTCGCCCCCTGCAGGAGGGCACGGTGCAGTGCAGTGTGATTTTGAGTGGCAGTCATGGAGACGGCTGCACCTGCGACCCAAAAATGGATTGATGTAATTGATCAACATTCTAATATTTTAATATTTATATTATTTAATATAAAACTATTTTCTAAATATTTGGTAAAGAAACTAAAATCAAATAATAAAAAAAATGGACGGATAAAGATGCTTTTGGTGAACTGATCCAGAGAAAATGGATTATGACAAATGTTGACTTCAACCAGACCAGATGGTATCTCTGACTGAAGATCAGCAAAGACCTGAGACGTGAGTCTACTTGCCGTCTTACAGTAGGAAGAAGGTGGAGAAACAGATTTATTTGGTTCTGGCTGCATCTTGGATTCCTTCAGAAGATGGCAGGAGGAACTGCAATGAATTGCTGATGCAGACTGAACAGAAGTCTGGGAGTTCAAGGGCGAAGGCCTGAGGGAGCAGCTCCAGGGAGCTCATCTGAACATGTGGACACCCAGAGATCAGCAGCACAGCTGAGGTGAACTTGATGTGATGAAGCTGCTGCAACCAGGGCATAAACTGTATTGATGAAATATTTTAGAGCATAAATATTGACACATTTTTCAATGCCAGGAGTGAAAATGGATATTTTACCTGTGACGTGGATGGGAATGAAATATTGAAGAGCGCGCTCACGCAACACAGTGGCGTTGCACTCGCACAAAAAGACAGGAAGAGAGAAGGAGGATTGGCTCAGCCTTAATATAAGCTGTGACTTTTAGAAATGTCAGGCACCTTGCCAAATAGACAAAGGGTGTCAATCACTCCGGAGCAAGCGGGCGGCCGTCCACGCACGACGGAGGACACACAATGCACCAGGGAGGCTGGACGAGGATGATGAAATGAAGGAAAATGACTCCTGGAACACTATTATGGCTTCTTAACTTACAGAAAGTTAACGCTGCCAAGTTGAGGCGCTGGCCTCCGCGGTAGGAGGCAGACAGTTTAATGAAGCTCTCGGTGTTTCCGGGCTTTAGGAGTTAGGAATCTTCCCACTTACTGGGCAGACTCTTCCAGGCTGGGTTTTTATGATGTTCGGAACATCAAACAGGCCACATTAAAAGATAGGAAGCAGGATATTTCCCTGTAGAGTGAAGACTAAACTAAGCTGCACTTTATGAACTCCACTTTTTTTGTGCTGAAAAAGCACCGGTTCCGACTGGGCTTCACCGCCACGCTGTGTCTTTTAAATGCTGCTGAGCCACAAGGCCTCTTTGGGGTGGCATCAGTCACGCAGGAAGTCTGGTGTTAACCACGCTGCGAGGGGATTTTCTTGACCTGAGGGAAGACTGGAGGTTGGTGTTGCTTTGATCAGTACAGGGTTGTTGTGAGCCCAACACATCCTGATGAGAGTTAAGTCCATGCGTTTTTATCCTCACTGGACAAATGAAAGAAATTTGTCGATCCGCTGTTTCGAGAGAGATTTTTACACAATATTTTAGCAAGGAATCTCAACCATCCAGGTCATGGTCAAGGTAGAGTAGAAGAGTAGAGTAGAGTTTTTAGGGAAAATATATATACAGTAGTTACTTTACTTTAAATAATAATAATAATAACATATTCAAAAAGTTTTGTGTTGTGTTCTGTAGCAACTACCATTATGAAATGTGGTAACTTTGTAACTTTTTTACAATTTTGACACTTAGGTTGCTTTTCAAACATTTGCTGAAAATCACATTATGAAGAGAAATTCATCTTTATTTTTTGTTCATTTCTGAGAGCAAACTTGATACTTTCTCTTGGTGTGTGGTGCAGGCACGCTTGGGATAGACGAGCTGCCACTAGGGGGTGCTAAAAATGAAGATTGAAGATTTTTTCGGTTAATAAATGAATGAAAGCATGTCAAGTGTCAGTTATATTAGGGTTTCAAGCTGCACTGTGGTTATGGAGAAGCTGTCAGTGGTGGATGGTCGTCCTTGGAGATTTCCTATCGTTTGGATGGAGGTCGAAGCACAGAGACCAGTGGTGTCAACCTCATTTCCACCAGGGGGCCAGATTAACGATACAATTTCCTTAAAGGGCCGGTTGTAAATGGAAGACTATAAGTGTAAATACATAAAATTGTATTAATATGTAACTGTTATAGTTTATATAATATGTAACTGTATAGTTTTTGTATCTTATATTGTTCATTGCTGTGTAAGAAAAGTCATTTTAATTTATCAGGTTAAGAAACTCTGCTGCGTAGACAAGATGACTCGGCAGGTTACATTTTGCCCAAGGGCCTTGAGTTGGACACATGACATAGACTCTCCAGGTGATGTCAACTTGACATGTCTTCTACTGGTTGGGACATCACAGGGATGTGGGCTGTTTACACTTGAACCGTATAATAGTTGCAATTGTAATATAAAAAGGTAAAACATTAAACACAAGCGCAATTACTTTCGTATATAAGGTTAGGTTAAAGGTTAAAGAGTTATGTTGGGCAACTGGAAATTAATTTTTTTGGAAAACGTTTCACCTCTCAACCATGAGGCTCCTTCAGTTCTAACTGTTAGTGCGGAGAATTATAATCTATATCCTGTGGGTGAGAAAGGGGTGTGAAACCAGTTGTTCAAAGCGGAATCTTTTGGCTGTTGTTCCCAAAAGGACTTTGTAAGTGGGTGATATGCTTATAGCATATACATAATTTCATGTAAAAAAAAAAAAAAAGGATGATGCCACGTTCAGTCAGAAGTTAGTGGATTTGAACCTGGAACCCTCCAGACCCGAGTCTCGGTCCTTAACCACTAGGCTACCACTGCTCCATGTATTTCATGGAAAAATACAATGAAGGCAGTAAAAAAAGAAACAAATACAACTGATGTACGTCTTAATTAAAGTAGAATTTCTCATGCGTTCATAACGTTAACTTTGGAGAGAAGAGAAAACCTTCACAGTTCTGGCATATTAATCAACTAAGTCTGTCTAACTGTGGATTTCACTGTGACACTCCTGCTAAAAAACCCACTGAGGTTTTGTACCTTTTATTTTTCACATCTGTCTCCAGTGTCTGTGTTTTCCAATCATCTTTTTTTTTTCTACCGTCAAAATTACTGGGCTGAATAAAAACCTTGTCCTTGTCTGGTCCGCCCTTCCTCTCTGCTAGTCTTTCCATGTAATCAGCTCCACCACATACACCTGTTCTGCAGTCCCTGCTGCCTGATTACTGGATCTGTTCCACCTGTTTCCTGTGTTTGCGTTCAACTCTGCCCCCGTTGTGAAGTTTCTCTCCCAAACTCCGTCTCCTTCAAGCATAAGTATGTTGCATTTTTGAATCTTTATTACTTTCTCAATGGGTTTATTTTGACATTGTTTTACGTTGTTGTAATGCATTAGGTCATGGCAGCCATCTGCTGCACACAATGTACAAGTGAATCTCAGAGTTGATCAATTCACAGCTAACGATTCGTGTTCTCACACTGTACGTTCCTAATTTGCTAAACTAAAACTACTTTCCCTGACATGGAAAAGACATCGATGAAGTGATGGACCAGGAAATGTTTGTGCATGTGCTGGTGCACGGTGGGGACAAATCAGCAGGATTTCAATGACATTAGCTTTTTACCTGATTGATGGTGAGGTAATAATAGCTTATTGTCACATGACTTAGCCAAATTTGGGCCAGAACACCAAGGGTTGCTAGCTGAAAAATCCTAGCAAAGTCGAACAATGTGTGTTGGGCCTCAGGGACTAACTCTGAGTCTGTGCCACTTGTTGGTTATAGCAGGGATTGTTAACCTTTTTGGCACCGAGGCCCAATTTCTTTCAGTGTTGAGTGACCTGGGGCCCTTAATAATAGCAGTTTGAAATTTTCACGGCCCTCTAGGGGGCGCTTGCGGCCCAACTTTGGGCCGGGGCCCAAAGGTTCAGAATCCCTGGGTTATAGGATTGCTTGGTGCAGGGATGCAGAGAAATAATGTTTCCTTTTGGCCCCATCTGGCTATTACTTCCACTTGTTCCATACCCATATCAACAAAAGAACTGACCAATAGAATGGTTAGGATTCCATCATCAATAATGCAACTATAACTGATTAGGAAATATTTTCTCAGTGAAGACAACAACAATAAACTCAAAATGATGCAGAGTCACTGATACAAGAATCTACACGATTCTAACTTTTTATACCGGTCTGGTAGCAGAAAGTTATAGGCTGTGTGCACTTGTGAAATCCTTGTTGTGCCCATGCAATTAATTCTGGTAGGAAGATTCTATAGGTAGGAAAGTATTTCAGAACACCGGAAATTTTATTTTATTAAGAGTTATTTTACAACTGAACAATCGGTCCCTGAAAATAGTACAAGACATTTAATCGTACCATGGTGCAAAAAAGGTTAGGGAACACTGTACTAACATAGACAGACTTTCAAAGAATGTCTGCTACATCACCGTCCCCCTTGACTTCAGCATCAGGACACTATGGACACAGTTCCAGATCAAATCCATACAAATGACAAGATGTTCTGTGGTCACAATCAGGCTGAGGTCTCCCATCAGGGAGATTTCTTTTTCACTGGTAATAATAACCTTCTGTTCACTCCAATCAATAGTCTGATTGAAGCAACACCTCATGTTGTCACAGGAGTATTAGACATTGATTAGAAGACAAAACACAAGTCAAGGTTGGTGTCATAAAAGTTGGATTGGTTACAAACATTTCGAACAAAATTGACTTAAAATGCACAGTTTATCTTGTTTATATGTATGGACATTAGATTATATTACATTCATGCATTTGGCAGATGCTTTTATCCAATGCGACCTACAGAAGTTGATGTTGTTGCTCTGGAACACTGTACGAAAATGTCAACCAGGACATTCTAAAGCAACCAGGAAGTTCTAACTCAAATTCCCAATTCAATGCAATTAATTTTATTTATTTATTTTTTTTATGGAAATAAAAACACCCTCATAGTTTTGCGGAATAAGGCTAATATTAGGCCAATTATATTGGATTTCCGATATTATAGGACATCCCTAGAAATTCCCTTTTTTTTTTTTATTCTTAGGGGAAAAGTTACAAGTTGCACTAAAAATTATTACATTATTTGAATAAAAATATATAACATAAATAAGTGAATAAAGGAAAATGTTTAAAAGTAAATAAATAAAAAGAAAGCAGTATTTGTTTCATTTCTCTGGAGTTCCAGTTCCTTTTTCAATGAAAATATTTTAATGTATATACTATAACAATGCACATACACTAATAATACTAACAAATATTTCAAATCCTGCAGTAATTACAGACTATATACACTCATTAGCCAACTCTTAATCATATATTTTATGCTCTCGCGGGCCAAATGTAATTCCACCGTGGGCCGGAATTGGCCCCCGGGCCTGAGTTTGGCATGTGTGTTTTAAAGCAAAGACAAGTGGAAAAATTGACAAGATGAAAATGTTACTGGTTGATAAAAATATACTGACAGAAGGGAATACGTAGGTTTGATAACACCTTCAGCCAGGGCAGAGAGAGGGAAGAAAAAAAATCTTCATCTGCTCAATTACGCTCTGATCTATCCTGGTCATTATAATTCAGGTCATGTGTGAGGGAGCAGCTGGGGTGTGTGTGGACGTGTGTGTCTGTGTGTATATATAGGCATTTTTGTTCCCAATTTAGGAATACTTCTGGCATGTTTTTTTTTTTTTAACATTGTAAAATTTGGGATTCAATTCTGGTGAACCCTTTTGTTTGTCTGGTTTGTGTTTGTGTCTCTGTACATGTGTAATGGTGTTTCTTTTCAGACATGATTGGGGGACATTGGTGGGACTGCAATTACGTTCTGGGAGTGTGTGTGTGTGTGTATATATGTGTGTATGTATGGCAGGGCCTCCCTCTAATGAGCTCTCCTGTGCAGCATCTGTGCTCTGGGTCACCCTCACCCTTCATCTTCACCCTCCTCCTGCCTTTTCATCCACTCTCTGTCATGTGTGTTGGTGTCTCCACTCACGGCCGGAACATAAACACCACATGACTGTAAACGCAGCATGCAGGAGGTTCTGAGGAGGTTCAGAGCTTTTGGTGGTTACGCCGTCTGGTACCAAGAGAAACAGAAGAGGGAAAACACACACACACACACACACACACAGATGTACTCTCTCTCTCTTTCTCCAGACTGGACTGTGTGTTTATAATGTTCATTAGCATCGCCCCAGATAGACGACAGTGAAGAATATTCCAAGAGAAAGTCGCAATCAATTGTGGGGACACATTGTCTAGGATGTTTGACTCCTTTTTCGTCTCCTCTCTCACCGTGTTGTGGCTGCATTTCCTGAAACTTCATTGCAATAATGTAGCAACACCCTATTAATACACTGCTGTGAGGTGAAGGGAAAGGTTAACAGGACAGTTGTGAGACCAGCCATGATGGATGGATTAGAGACACCAAGAACAGACAGGAGACAGAGCTGGAGGTGGAGGAGTTAAAGATGCTGAGATTCTCTTTAGGAGAGACAAGGGTGGACAGGATCAGGAATGAGGTGATTAGAGGGACAACACAGACAGGAAGGTTAGAGAAGCCAGAATGAGATGGTTTGGACATGTTCCGAGGAGGGACAGTGGTAGAAGAATGGTCCTAAAGATGGAGCTACCAGGTAGGAGACAAAGAGGTGATTGGTGGATGCAGTGAGGGAGGACATGGAGGTAGTTGGAGTCAGAGTTGAACATTAAGAGGACAGGGTGAGATAGAAAGTCATGATATGAGGTGGCAAACCCTGAAAAAGGGACATTTCCCAAAAACTTCAAACTCAAACTGAGTACTTATGTCATCTCCCTTTTCTTCTCCTTTCAGATTGGACATTTTTCAGGGGTTGCTACAGCAATCATTGTTCTCCATCTCCCCCTGTCCTCTGTATCTTCTACTCTGACCCCCAACTATCTCCATGTCCTCCCTCACTGCATCCATCCATCTCCTTTTCTTGTCTCCCTTCTTGTCTATCACACACTTTTTGATCAAAATGTCTGATAATATAGGTTGTTGGATAATATCGTCCCAGTATTATCATAATAGTGTAAAATCAGAAAACTAGTTTTCATTTTTTTTTTTTTCTACAAAGTGAAAATCTGCTAACACAGTGCCTGGGTTTTGCCAAATTTGCCGGAATCGCACATGGAATTTCACTGCCTTAAAGTCTGTTCAGTCTAAAGCTTCAGAGCACAAGATTTCTTTTGGATGTGAAGTTGAGACGTTGGCAGGATGGAGGAAAATAAATCAGACACAATCCAAGGACAAGATGGCAATTAAGTGGAGATAATCCTCGGAGGCGGCTGCTATAGGAAGCAGATCAAAGAAGGTGGAACATACAATGTTTCGCTGGAATTTATTGCGTTTCTGTTCCAACACTGGCTGGTTCTCTTGCTGCTGCCTGCATCCATGCAATGATGGGTCGGATACGGAAAATGTGTAGTAGTGTTAACCCTTTCGCTTGTCTGTAGGGGGTGCTGTGAACAGTGTTTTAATGCCTTGTTCCAATAAGGCGAAGAGTATAATAGTGGTACAACATCAACGCTTTGGACAAATTACAATCCATGGTGATGTGGATAGCGCTCTTGCCTAACGGTAAGAAGGTCATTGTGTCCACCCTCGTTCGATGAATGCTGATTGGCTACTGCTCTTGTGCAACATTTAGGACAGGAGGACATCGCAGTTTTCTTTACGCTATTTTAGTACATTCCGACAGTGTTTTTTAGCCACACTAGCTACATTTTGGTTATGCATAGGAAAGTATTTGATTTTGATGATTCTCATTGCAAGACAGACAAGTGCGTTAGAGCAGGATCCTTGGTAGCTTTGTTCACCTTGACCAGATCATGCATAACAAACTTATTGGCTGATGGAGCTTGCTCTCCTATTCCTCACACTGATTGGCTCATGCATCGTAGCATCTCTTAGCTTCTCGCCTGGTCTGTCGACTCTTTCGTTAACTTCGCTCCCCGTTGAGAAAGATTTACTCACTCTCCAACTCTACTGTGATATAACATTGTGGAAAATAGTAATACAGCTTGTAAAGAGTGAATATTTACCAAATAGTGACAAAATCGATAACTATCTGATCTCTACTTTGCTAATTTCCTTCTCGTCGCTGCTAGCGTCTCTTGGATCCCCAACCAAAATATCAATGGGTTCCCCACACTATCCACAATCGCAGATTTTGGCTGTGTCCATCTAGTGGCCCGGGCCCCAAACAACTGCTTGGTTTGCCTGTCCTGCGGCGTTACCCCCCTGGTGGTAGATCTTGAAATGCAACTTGCTTTGAGATCTCTATTAACTATGAGTAGCAATTTTGCCATCTACTGCGTGTGTTGTTTGTTTATCTAAAATATTTTTTATCAAAGTAGTGTGCCACTGTAGAAACCCCACAAGAATTTAATTTGAATAATTACTAATCATGGTTCCATGTTATAAAGTTCCCTCAAAAACTCATTACAAGCCAAACGTAAAAAAAAAAAAAAAAAAGTTAAAATCTTTGTCACCGACGTTTCAGATGTATGTACCTGGGTGAATGTGAACAGACAGCTTACTCATCCCCGCAGAAATAAACAAACTGCACAGTCAAGTGAACAAACGCCTGTTTGCAGGTGTGTACAGTCAATGAAAGAGTTAAGTCAACCGGCCGCGCGGTGTTTTAGATGTGTATAAGAGACAGGTATTATCATAATAGTGTAAAATCAGAAAACTAGTTTTCTTTTTTTTTTTCTACAAAGTGAAAATCTGCTAACACAGTGCCTGGGTTTTGCCAAATTTGCCGGAATCGCACATGGAATTTCACTGCCTTAAAGCTGTCTCTTGGAGCTACCAGGTAGGAGACAAAGAGGTGATTGGTGGATGCAGTGAGGGAGGACATGGAGGTAGTTGGAGTCAGAGTTGAACATTAAGAGGACAGGGTGAGATAGAAAATCATGATATGAGGTGGCAAACCCTGAAAAAGGGACATTTCCCAAAAAACTGAATTCAAACTCAAACTGAGGACTTGTGCAGTTTGGACATTTCTTGTCTCCCTTCTTGTCTATCACACACTTTTTGATCACAATGTCTGATAATATAGGTTGTTGGATAATATCGTCCCAGTATTATCATAATAGTGTAAAATCAGAAAACTAGTTTTCTTTTTTTTTTTCTACAAAGTGAAAATCTGCTAACACAGTGCCTGGGTTTTGCCAAATTTGCCGGAATCGCACATGGAATTTCACTGCCTTAAAGTCTGTTCAGTCTAAAGCTTCAGAGCACAAGATTTCTTTTGGATGTGAAGTTGAGACGTTGGCAGGATGGAGGAAAATAAATCAGACGCAATCCAAGGACATACTCTGGAGGAGGAAGATGTAAAGATGGTTGATTTCACACACGAGAGCGCAATTAAGTGGAGATAATCCTCGGAGGCGGCTGCTATAGGAAGCAGATCAAAGAAGGTGGAACATACAATGTTTCGCTGGAATTTATTGCGTTTCTGTTCCAACACTCGCTGGTTCTCTTGCTGCTGCCTGCATCCATGCAATGATGGGTCGGATACGGAAAATGTGTAGTAGTGTTAACCCTTTCGCTTGTCTGTAGGGGGTGCTGTGAAGAGTGTTTTAATGCCTTGTTCCAATAAGGCGAAGAGTATAATAGTGGTACAACATCAACGCTTTGGACAAATTACAATCCATGGTGATGTGGATAGCGCTCTTGCCTAATGGTAAGAAGGTCATTGTGTATCGAGCTAGCAGGTTGTCAAAACAAGTCCGGGCTACAGGTTTACGTCCACCCTCGTTCGATGAATGCTGATTGGCTACTGCTCTTGTGCAACATTTAGGACAGGAGGACATCGCAGTTTTCTTTACGCTATTTTAGTACATTCCGACAGTGTTTTTTAGCCACATTTTTAGCTACATTAGTTTTTTAGCTACATTTTGGTTATGCATAGGAAATCCCCAACCAAAGGTTGGATCCCCAACCAAAATATCAATGGGTTCCCCACACTATCCACAATCGCAGATTTTGGCTGTGTCCATCTAGTGGCCCGGGCCCCAAACAACTGCTTGGTTTGCCTGTCCTGCGGCGTTACCCCCCTGGTGGTAGATCTTGAAATGCAACTTGCTTTGGGATCTCTATTAACTACGAGTAGCAATTTTGCCATCTACTGGGTGTGTTGTTTGTTTATCTAAAATATTTTTTTATCAAAGTAGTGTGCCACTGTAGAAACCCCACAAGAATTTAATTTGAATAATTACTAATCATGGTTCCATGTTATAAAGTTCCCTCAAAAACTCACTATGAGCCAAACGTAAAAAAAAAAAAAAAGTTAAAATCTTTGTCACTGCTCACTGGGTTCACAGTGTTTAAAGTGTTTGTTGGAGGCTGCGTTCAGAGAGGGAACACTCAGAAATATTCATAATCCAGTTAATGTTTCACAAGACTGGGCAGAACCCGACATTTCAGATTCTGTGAACAGATGTATGTACCTGGGTGAATGTGAACAGACAGCTTACTCATCCCCGCAGAAATAAACAAACTGCACAGTCAAGTGAACAAACGCCTGTTTGCAGGTGTGTACAGTCAATGAAAGAGTTAAGTCAACCGGCCGCGCGGTGTTTTCTTGTCTCTTCTGCTTCAGGAGAGGACCTGACCCAGTTGCCCTGATAATAACCTGTTTCTGTCCCGTTGCCTCACTCTCCTCCTTGACAATGAGGAGAATCTGACTAAATAATCAAGGAAGATATTTGCACTCAAACCCTTCACGGACTTCACTGCAGCCTGGAGAGTTTCATCATCTGGGCTCGGTGTTGTTTTCACACACAATCATTCACGTACGACAAAAAATAAAAAATAAAAAATGTTCCAGTTTCTCTCCGTGCCATCTAGTGACAGTGCGCTGCATTCAAGGACCGAGTTACAGGAGGGAGTCAACATCTTTCATGAAGCCTGCTGCTCCTTATCTACCTTCTGCTGCTTCCCTCTGAAATGAAAAACATAGATCCTCTATCTTTTCCCTGCTCCCTGCAAACATGGCGTGATGTGCACTGAAAATTTCTGTCATTTATTGTTTGGCTGCGCAGGTGTTTCAGGTACTAAGCCTGGGACGAAAAAAATGCAAATCAGATCAAATTATAATATAAAGCCATTAGAGGACAGTTTTGGAGACTAATGCCCAGAAGAGCTGTCTGCACCAGGGAATAATGCAGGAATAATTTGGCTAATTTTACAGTTTTTTTTCCCCAGTTAGAGTCAATGCGACTTGTATTAAAGTCGTTGTGCCCCAACAGCCTTTAAAAGTGTTATATTATCAAATTTTTCTGAGAAAACTCTCTAGTTTCTGTCTCACACACACACACACACACATAAACACACACACACACTTGACGGCCTCTAATGAAAAGGCCCATCTGCTTGTTTTTCCTAATTACCAAACATTTGGCCTGTCAGAACATTAGCACAGCATGAATCCAGCACATTTTTTGAGGAACATGGCTGTGTTAGAATCACTGTGCATCTTAAAGGTTTCCCATCCGTCAAATTTCAGGAGTCAGTATGTCACCTCGGCGGCCTGATTCCAAAATCCGGTTGATAAGAGGAGCCTGCATTCTTACGGACCATAAACGCCATAATCAGACGGTAGAAACCTGTGAAATTCATCGTCATCAGAGCGATCTCTGCACTCTGATGGTGGTTACGGCTGAGTTCGTTCTGAACAATTTTTTTTTTCCTAAGATTGATGGTAGAGTTGGAGTAAAAGGCATATTAATGTCGTTGAAGGTGAATTTGAACTATTTCTCAACTCACTATTAGCTTTTTTTTGTGTTTATTTTATATTTTATACAACACAAACTTAAGGCCCGTGGACCAAATGTGGCTCGCCATGTTTGTGTAATTTTTTAGGCAGGCCAAATTACTAAAATGAACGGGCTGTATCAAGGCCCCGAGCCTTAGTTTGCCATACCTGCAATAAAGGCAAAAAAAGCAAAAATACTCTCTTAAACAGCCTTTTGGGAAAATGTGGGCATTGCAAGGAAAAACCAGAATGATAATCATAATAAGAATTAATAATATAATTTGACAGGCCGGAATAAAAGGCCGAATGTGCCACATCTGGCCCTCTGGCCTCAGTTTGCCCAGGTCTGAGATGGACTAAACTGTCAGTCTGCTGCCTTTCGATTGTTTATTTTTTATATTATTTGTAAATATCATTGTTCTCCAGGTTTACAGGTCATTCATTTTCATCTTTCTACATAAGTTTTACAAATTTCACCTGTATCTGTCCAGACTTTTATTTTCTTAACATTTTCTATTGAACCATCTTATTCTGTATTTTAAGCTGAAAGTAAAAAAAAATTGTACAGACTTTTATGACTTCGATTTTCAACAAAAGCCTTTGTCATGCGGTAAAATAAATGTATTATAATACAGTGCATTAGTGGGCAACTTAATTACAGAAAAGCAGAGAGAGCCGTTGGTCTTTGGGTGTTTTTATACTATGATATCATGCACTTTCAATCATAAAGTAGTATAAAGTATTAGTTTCCTCTTTCCTTCACTGCCGAACCACCGCTGACTTACTGCTGGAAACGGTTTCGTTGTTGTTTACATAAACATGGAATGGTATTAACCTTGTCACCAAGTCTGCAGCTGGGAGCAAATAAGCATGTCGTCCAAAATGTCAAATAATTCATCCCAGAATTTGCCCTTCATGCATCATTGTCATTCTGGGAAACCAATTGTACACAATTGTGGTGTATTGTGTTTCTGCCTGTCTCTCTGCCTGTCTCTTACTCTGTCATTCTGTTTGCCTCACTGTCTGTCCGTCTGTCATTTGTAATGTCTGTCTGTCTGCTTGCCTGTCTGTCTTTCTGTGAC
Organism: Paraplagusia blochii; assembly: GCA_016785265.1. Classification (NCBI taxonomy): domain Eukaryota; kingdom Metazoa; phylum Chordata; class Actinopteri; order Pleuronectiformes; family Cynoglossidae; genus Paraplagusia; species Paraplagusia blochii. The sequence goes on from JAFBJS010057687.1 coordinate 35,641, forward strand.
TTTTTCTGCCTGTCTGCCTATTTCACTGTCTGCCTGTCACCCTCTCTGTCTGTCTGTAACTACATCTGTCTGCCTGGTTTGCTGGCTGTCTGTCTTTCTGCCTTTCTCTCTGCCAGTCTTCCTGGCCCGCAGACTGTCTGTCACTCCATCTGTCAGTCTGTCTTACTGTCTTTCTGTCACTCTGTCACACCTGTCGGTCTGTCTTTCCCTGTGTCTGACTGCCTGTCTGCCTATCCTGTCTATATGTCTGCCAGCCTTTCTGTCTCTCTGTCGCTCTGTCTGTCTTTCACTCTGTCTCTTTGTGACTCTTTTTGTCCGTCTATTTGTCTGCCTCTCTGTCACTCTGTCTGTCTGTCAAACCTGTCTGTCTGTATTTTTATTTTCGGAGTTCGGTGTCCACGATCATATACTGTGAAATACATGATTAAATCCAGTAATTAGCGCTATCTACAGGCTAAATTACGCACTGCAATAAACAGTCTCTATGAGCCAAATCTGCTTGAGACAATAAGTTGTTTAAGTTTTATTTTTCTAATTTTATTTGTAGGATTATTTTCTCTAAGATAATCTTAAGTAGGATTCTTGACAGCTATGTAAAAGGTCTAGGGTTTGAATCCAGTCCTGAACTTTGGCAGGGACAAGTGCCCCAGAAAGGAGGATATGTCTTACATGAACACATGTTGAATACTTTTTAAAGTCTCTAAACCTGTGTATATATATTTAAAAGCAAACTGCAACAAAACCATTCTGAATGACCATCTTTTATCAAAGCCTGGGCCTGAAGGCTGCACACACCCATGCTCTCACACACTCGTCTGCTCTCTAACCTCCAGGGTCCAGCACCGTCTCTCTAATTGAAGGCTCAGCAGCCTGCAGGGAGCTGAACTGTGCTCATGTGTGACTTTTCCACAGTCTTAATATCAGGTTGCCTCCTTTTGCCCTCTGTCTTCTCCCTGCACACAACTGTGCCGCTAATGGCCTCCGATACTGCAATGTGGCTGCAACGGCCACTCACATCCACGACACTCGTTCTCTCTGTCACTTCTGTGGTAATGATGGTTTGGTGGAAGTGCGTTTAAAGGACGTGGAGTGACTGCTGCTCGTCCTCTGTGTAACATTTAATTACAGCTGAGAGTCAAGGGCACAGACACACCTGAGTAGCACAGCTATAATGTGATGTTACTGACAACAAAGTCTGGGATGCAGAATGAGAACATTTGAAACAGAAGAGTGGGTAAAGATCTGAGATTTATTTGTAATTTTATTTGGGGAGCAGCTCTGTTTATGTGTTTTAGATTTCACATAAAGCAGTGTGACTGAACTAAGACGACTGAGAGGAAATATCAGATTGTAGCTGTTTTGACGCTGATGTTTTACTACCATCTAGTGGATATAATAGGTATGACACGATACTAAATATCCTCGCAACTTCTTAAAGTCTTAGTGTTAATATTAGCATATTTTTAATCATTGTTTTTCTTCTTGTCCTTTCAGCTCATGCCTTTTTCAGTGGTTGCCACAATCAATCATCGTTTTTCGTCTCCCCCTGTCCTCTGTATCTTCTACTCTGACTCCAACTACCTCCATGTCCTCCCTCACTGCATCCATCAATCTCCT
>JAFBJS010057687.1:37373-70633 GCA_016785265.1 Paraplagusia blochii
CCAAACCTTCCTGTCTGTGTTGTCCCTCTAATCACCTCATTCCTGATCCTGTCCATCCTTGTCTCTCCAAAAGAGAATCTCAGCATCTTTAACTCCTCCACCTCCAGATCTGTCTCCTGTCTTCTACCTATTCCTAGTGTCTCTAATCTATCCATTATGGCTGGTCTCTCCACTGTCATGTAAACCTTTCCCTCCACCTTAGCTGACTCTCTTCTATCACAGATCACTCCTGACTCTTTTCTCCTGTTGTTCCATCCTGACTCCACTCAATTCTTCTCTCTTCCACAGTCTCCACTGCTCTGAACAGTTGATCCTCAGTATCTATTCTTCACCTCTTCTCATTGTGACCTCATCTTTTTACAAACATTCCTGTCTGTGTTGTTTATTTATATTATTCACTAAGCCAAATTCCTACACTAATGCCCCTCAGCATTTACCCATGTTTGAGACCAGCACTAAAAAAACACATGATTATCATTATTCTCATTATTCCTTACTATTTCAATTGTTAATTCATGAGGTAGATAGATAAATTGATAGTTGTGCTACTGCATTTCAATTGCAATTTCACCTTATAACCAGCAGGGGGCCACAATTGGTCATAAATTGGGCACAGGCGTAAAGTGAGAAGCAGATAGATGGACTTCAGATGAACTGATATTTGAAAGATATTTGATGTGTAAATAGTTCATAGGGGCCAAAAATCTACAATAAGTGCAGCCATTTTAATGCCCCCTATAGGGAAGACATGGGTATTGTAGGGAAAGAGCAGAACCGTAATCACAATACAAACCAATGATACCATTTTGACGAGTCGGGCAAACAGGATTACAAAGACGACAGGCCCCAGTATGTAATGTAAATGGACATAGAAATTTGATGATACTGATAGTCTTTAAGTAATGCTTACAGAGAGCCTTTAGATGATGAAGAGAAGCCCTGGTTGAGGGCAGAGAACAGGATTCTTTTCTTTTTTTTTAAATATCTATGGTTGTATAGCACTTTTTTCCCTGGTTTCTTTGTGTGGATTTGGCTTTTGGTTCACACCTTGACTTACATTTTGACTTTTGGTGTTTTTTTCTATTAATCTTTTGCAAATGTTTTCCTTATAAACTACTAGTACATTCAAAGCATTATATGATCAATCCTGTATGTGGTCTGCCCACAATAAAAACACTTCACCTCAAATCAGTCAAGTTGAAAGGCCTCATATAATATGCAATGTGGGGCAGCAGCTTGAGTTGCACTGGTCCATCCTTATGACCCAGTGTGGCTCTGACATGACGAGGCAAGTTGGTGCATTATGTTGTGGTTAAACTGGGACAGTAGAAGATTAGTAGATAAGGTACCAGACTTGGGTCCAGAGGATTTTTAGGTTTGAGTCCTCCAGCTGCATGGTTCCTCTGAGCATGACATCATCCCCACTCACTGCTCCCCGGGTGCTCAAATCTGCCCACTGTTCACTTTGGTGATAGGTTAAATGCAGAGATATCATTTTGTTTTGCGCTGTGGTGTGGATAACAATGTTACAATGACAAGGAAAATGTTTTCCTCTTAAATACTAATGTACTCATATAAACTCTATATCTTTTTATATGAATTATATGTTGTAAGCATTGCACCACCTGTCTACAGGAGACGTAATGATTACAATCTTAAAACAGTCATTCATTCAACTTCATCTGCTTTTCTGTTGCCAGGTCTCAGGGGCAGCTGCTGCCACCCACATCACACTGCACCGTACAGTCAGTCAGTTATGTGGGTCGAGACTGTGCTATGATCAGAGCACCTCAGTGGCAACCTGGCAGCTGGTGGATTCAAACCTGAAGCCCTGCAGACCCAAGTCCAACCACTGCCGGTGATTTCTCTGTATATTTTGAATTATTTTTATTCTCTAAATGTATTGGATCAGGATTTGCCACCAATCTTTTTGAGATCTATTAGATCACTATTTACTTATCGGACACCCCTGTTTTCAGGGTTGTCCTGCTCCTCCATCTTTCAGAGGGGACATGTCCGTTAGGTCTGTCTATCCTTGTTCCTGCTGTTTGCCTTCTGTTGGTTGATGGTTAATCAGTGTGATCATAGTCACCCAAGTCTTTGTTACCAGTCTTACTTGTGTCAGTCTTGGTAGGATCAATAATTTGTTGTGATATTGTCTTGTATTGAAGTATTGGAGAGTAAATGTGAAGGGAGTAGACCATGTACTGGAGAATATGTTTTACCACTGTGAGTTCTTGTTGATTTCTGCAAAGAATAAACCTGCTGCACAAAAATGAGAGCCTCCCCCCAGTTACTGCATTTGCATTTTGGGGTCCTACTTGGGACAGTGGTGGCCTAGTGGTTAAGGAACCCGGACTGGGCGCTGGAGGATTCCAAGTACGAATCCATCTACTGCCAAGTTACAACTGAGGACCCAGTCACAGCTCCGCGGGGGCTCAAAGCTGCCCACTGTTCACTTTGGTGATGGCTTTAATGCAGATGTGACATTTCGTTGTGTGCAGTGGTGTGAATCACAATGTCACAATGACGAGTTTGGTTTCTTTCCTCCTGTATCAGTCCCGTGTTGTTCCCAGGTTGTCCAACAGGGGTCAGTGGCTGCCTCTGCAGCTGTCCGCCTATGTCGCTCTCCTCAGTCTTTATTATTCCCTCTGACAAAAGAGACATCAACTGAGGAGGTGTGGGAAACACGAGACAGACATGGGATAATATATGCAAAGTGGTGCAAAAAGGCAGACTAGACCCTCACCCCGTGTGTGTGAGTGAGTGTGTGTGTGTGTGTCTGGGAGAGAGAGCCATGATTGTTCTTAAATATCAGGCACACATTTTGCACAATTTTATTCCACTAAAAAGCCCCTGGCTTTTAAAGTTACAGTTTTATCACATTAAAATCTCAACCCTCATCTGCCATTTTCTCTTCTTCCCAGGATCTGCATCCCGACTTCTGAAAATGAAGCAGAAAAACGGTGTCTCTGTCCTGACTGGCTGCTCGCTCTTTCCCACCCAAATCAAAGCAGTGGAGTCATTGGAGGTCATGTCTGGCCAGCCCTCAGGAGAATAACGGGGTCTATGTCCGCCCCCCAAAAACCACCAACGGCTCTCCTCGGTCCCCATGACAACAGCCAAGGACCCGGTAAGGCCCCCACTCTGGGGCGTCCAAGCAGATGCCCATAATTAACGTGGCTATACGGAGATGTCAGCCCTGCCAGTCTGCCTCACACAGACACACAGGCTCCCCCAGACCTGTCAGCGGTCTATAGGAGCGGGTGAAAAATGACTGCCCTGCAGTGTGACTATGTGTCTGTGTTGGACCGGACAGGACTGGACTGGGATGGACTGAAGGGGGTTGGTAATGTCTGCCCACCAGTGTCTGCTTAACACAGTCCTGATCATCATACACTGGTAAAATACCACACGACTCAGCTTTCCACAGGGAATATGTCAAAAATAAAAAATTAAGTGAGATGGCATTTAACGTTACACACTGCAGACTGAGAAATTTGTGTAGACTTGAGCCAAAACGCCTTTAAATCAAGCAAAATTGCCCAAGAAATTTTCATGGCCAAGGCGTTTAATGTCACCATAAAATGCATAATTAGGTTCTGGAAAACCTGCAGTAAAAAATGTCCAGATAGTCGACGGTAGCAGCACGGATCTGCTGCTGGAGCCCAGGATTTATCACCCGGTCTAGATAAAGTCACAGTCAAGCTCGGAACATGAAGTCTTACCACAAAATTAACTCCAGTTTTTTTAATGTTGACACGGAATATTACAACTCACTCAAATTTTCTGAACCTGAAACAATTTCTTGGTCGTTGTGACGAAACGTCTTCGTTTTGTCCTACTGTTAAAGACACATCCATGGAGCAATACTATCAAGATTAGTGAAAGGTAGTAAAAATTTTATTTAAAAAAAACCCCAAATTATTCCTTCTTAAAGCTGTGTATTATAGACAAATACCTCATCCTGACGCAGACTTAAGCAAAGTAAGGCCTGCGGGCCAGATGTGGCACATTGGCCTCTTCATCCTGGCCAGCCAAACTTGTCCAAATTATACTTTTACTTTATTTAATCCTTTTTTTCTTTCCTGCAATGCAAACATTTCCCTAATAGCTAAAAGCATTACGCATTTTTTGCTTTTTTTTATGGCTTTAAGATGTGATTTGTCTTTATATCTGAGCTTGAAAACTGGAACATGGTTAATACCGGTTGTATCTGTTCTTTAAAAAGTCCTGTGTAGCCAACCTTTGAAATACATAAGTTCCAGGAACTACATTTTTGTTCTAACCAGTTCAGGATCATTTTTAGGTTGGAACCCACATCCAGAAACATTAAAAATGTTATCAACAATCAACATTTATCAATAATATCAATTCTGTTGCGAACAGATTGGCAAAAAATTTCAAAGCCTGGATACCAAGGACTTTTTAGGAGACAAATGACTTTTATTGTGGAAACACAGTATTTTGAAAGAAAGAAAAAATGAAACTGGTGTGATCCAGTTACGATTATTTTAAAATACACATTTCTGGTCTGGAACAAAATGTATGTTTGTTGTCAAATTTAGGTTTTGGCAAACAAAGCTTTAGCTATTAGCTCAGATATTGGTGAATTTGCCATTGTATTTGCAGAAATGCAGCTCAAAATCATCAATTTGTCAAAATAGCAGAGAAATAGGTCCAAAAAACATGCACATACTTATTAACCAGATTAGTAAATCTTAAAAATCTGAACATACTGTAGTATAATTGTGGTCACATTCAACCATAGAGAGCTACAGCCTTGGTGTGTTGTGTTAATGTCGGAGCTGACATGCTGCTGTGACCCTGTCTGACTGGTGTCTGGATGACACGCTCCACTGAGGATGAGATTGCGTTTCATCCACACTTCGGCCCACAGACACGTGGAGGCCGGCGTCAGGAGACTGAGGACATACTGGAACAACCAGACCATAATGACACTCGTCCCACTGTGGACGTTCTTCACCTCATTCTAGACGGTGAAGAAAATTTGTCATTGTTTCAACAGTAAAAAAAAAACACACTTTTATCCATAACAATCATTTAATCTAATTTGCTATGATCTCATGCAGGTAGAGTTCTGCATATAACTATAATATTATATATATTCTTATATTATCCATCTATACCTGGGGTGTGAATTCAATTCCACAGTGGGGTGAAATTAAAAACTGGCTGGAAGTCACGAGCCAAACTTAATATATATTATATTTAAGAATTAACTGTAAATGTGCGCATTTTTTCTTTTCTTCTGATATAATATGTTTTTTCCATATTAAAACATTAAATCTGGAACATCCGATGCTTAATGTAACCCTTCCAGGTATTTTTTTTCATGCAAATCTTTTTTAATTTTTTCAGAACTACAACCAAAAACAAAAATGTTTGTGTTATAACAAAGAGCCTATATCGCTTATACTTTAGATTCCTCCAATCTATAAGGCAGGCATGGGCAGACTAAGGCCCGGGGAACGAGTGTAGCCCGCCCAGCTTTGTAATGTGGTCCACAAGCTTCCTCTGAATCAAATAATTTATTTGTATTATCATTATGCATTTAGACATCTAGAAAGTTTGGGGTCTTTATGGTCTAAAGTGTCTATGTAAAACTCATATTTCATTCAGATGAAATGTTTGAACTATTTTTTTGTCATCACCATATTCTTCACCTTCTCCATGATTTAAATGCTTTTTGTTTATTTATGTCCAATATTACAAACATATCAGAAATCTCAGCAATATCAATCAATAGATCAATATTAAACAATTTCGATTTTTTTACAAAGAAGTTTCTTCAGATTTTTGTTCATTTTATAGCGTTTGAATGGGGTTTTTTTGTAATTTCCCAACTGTTGTTGTTTAAATGTGAAAGTACGACCAAACAATAATAATGATAAGTGAAACTGCTGTCAATGATTCAGAAAGGTCAGCCCATCACTGCAGATTAGGTCCAAGAAACATCCGTCTGATGTCTGACCACTGACACCACAGGTCACTAAATGCAGTGTCCACAAGTGCAGGAGTTCATCAACAGGCCTGTGGTCAGCGGCACGCTCAGGGGTCAGGACCTGGCCAGCCCTCTGTGTCCTTCTGACATGATTAGCTGCTTCCTTTTTCACTGATGAATCAGCAGCAGCAGAACAGAGACTTTAACAAGTCCCATCTTTTATGAGCAGCTCCAGCCTTTACAGAAACAGCAGGACAGTCTGTAAAAGACAAGCTGTTGGACAAGTATATGAGCCTGTAAATGTCAGCAGCGTTGAAGCTCCAAGCTCCTCGCAGGACTCTGAAAATGAACCTTTGTGTTCTTACTGAGCTTTTTGTTGCTATTCTATGTAAAAAACAAAAAAAAATAGGACCTCCTGGGACATGGGACATCCTTGCAATATAAGATACGTTTCTAGATATTTTTTTAGTTTAGATTAGATAAGATTAGATTTGATATTAGATTATAGTAGAGGTAGAGGTAGTTGGAGTGGGAGTAAAAGAAACAGAGGACAGGGTGAGATGGAAAATGTCGCTGTGGCAACTCCTGAAAAAGGGACAAGCCAAAAGGAGAAGGAGTATTACATTAGATTAGTTTCTTAATATTAAACATGGACTTATTATTAATATTGGACTAATATCAGTAATGACTATTTCCTTACACTGCATTTTCCTATAGTTTCTTACCCTGCCTGGAGATATATATATATATCTATCTGTCTGTATAGCTTTACATATGTATGTTTATAGGTATGTATAAATATACATTATAGAAATGTGTGTATGTATATATGTATATATATATATACACTATATATACTGTATATATACATACATATATACAGTATATATACATACATATTTACATACTTATATGTATATGTAAATATATGTATATAGATATATACTTATACTGTATATGTTATATTGGTTGGCAATATTATTGAACATCTCATATATATAAATATAAATTAATAGATAGATAGAAAGAACTTTATTAATCCTGGGAAATTAAGTTTACTCCTTTCATATATAATGTTGTATATTTATTATAAAACTACATATATTAAGGGCTGACTTTTCAGAGATGGCAGATTTGCCAATATTGTCCATTTGATATATGATTCCAGCACCAACAAATATACATGTATAGGGCCATCTGAGATGAATGTAAACAACACTTTTACTAGTGTTCTGTGTTATAATGACAATACTGTGAACAACACTAATAGTATTTTTACCTTAACTTATAAACTATCACATTACATCATTGGGTTATGGTTATGGTTATCAGAGGAAAACCCAATAACAATTCTTACTGATATTGCATAATTAAGTTAATATCGACCGATAATATGGTTGGCAATATATAAGTATATATATATATTTGTATATATATATATATATATGTGTGTGTGTGTGTGTGTGTGTATTTTTTCCCAACAGAAACATTTTCCGAGGTGGGGTGAGGACAATGCTGGAACAAGGTCTGACGTGTAAAAGTCTTGATGGTCAGAGCAGACAGAGCTGAAAAAGACAAGGGAAAAAAAAATCCAGATCATGATGAGTGTCCCGTGGGGGGTCGTGGGATCAGTGGTCCAGACACTGCTTTGAATGCAGGGACACGGGGAGGTGGAAGAGGGTCGTCTGGTCCTGAACCAGCCAATTATACTGTGTCCAGACACATTACACTTGCATGCTATACATACATGTGAGAATCCTCTGCTGCTTAAGTCAAGTCTGGCTCACAGGCAGCTGCAGCTGTGGGCTGCTGAGAACTCTGACGTATCAGGACGGTGGTCTGCAATCAGTCTCAGCCATCGTCCTCTCTGGTGTCTGCCATGATAATGTGACATAATGACATGGGAAATAAAGAGTCATAAGAGCTATGACTGACTGCACATTTTTATTGTTCTATTTTTTATTATTTCTTTTCTATTTTTTTCCATCTGCCTAGAAAGATGTTTTAAAGAAACCTTTTTGTCCGATTTTCTCGTTTTGGGTCATTCTGTTTCCCTAGAACACAAACTGGAGACAGTTAAGCAGTTTTACGAATGAAGAAAACCCCCTCTTGAATGTTCTGCCATGCATCATTCTTAAAAAAGAATATTAAATTATTTTTTCCTACATTGCACTATGCCCAGATATTTAATGTAATCAAACCACAACCAAAACCTTGCTTTTGATTTTCTGAGACTAATAATTATGCACATTTTTTGCCATAAAAAATGATTGTTTCTGTTACCTCACGTGGGTTTGACAGTTGAACAATATAAGGCATTTTTATTGTCTTATCCCTGAAAATGTCATTATTGTTCTACTAATATTAAAGTACAGACATCCACGTGGATGTAGTTAGTGACTACAAACTACTGAATGTAAACATTGACAAAGGCTTCAGAAGTGCATTGATGGAGTGTATTATTTGGAGTTTGAGCTTTATTTTATTTTTTAAATCATGTTTTTTAAAATGTTAATAACTTTAAACTAATCAGAAATCCAGTCTTTCTGACTGTTCTAGGTGCAAATGTCTGGATTTTGTTGCAATGTCTCCATATTGTACAGAAGCCCTTTTCCATTAACTATCACTCCAGTGTTGTTATGGGACAATGTGTTTGTTCATTGAGTCCAAAGTATAATGAATTATTGGATGACAGCACAACAATGCAATTTCCGCAAATGGAGGATTCTATGGCATAATCAACAGCAGGAAATGAATGATTATTTCAAATACAAATCATTACTTTTACTTTATCAATGCCTCAACTATATTTTCAAATTATATTACAACTCATGGTGGGAAATAAAAGTCATGAAGAAAGTTTCTCATCACTCTACTGACTCATTAGGTCTTCTCCCTGCAGCCCAGTACCATGTGATCCGTGGCCAGGGGAGTTGGGGACCCCTGGTGAGAAGGATTGCTGGTGGTCTTGGCAAATTAACGCCAAAAAACATTTTTTATAACTTAATTTGTTTTATTCCTGTGTTTAAAAAACTATAAATATATTTCATAAATTAAAAGATATTAAAAGAAAGGTCCACAGAGGTCCGCAAGCCTTCAGGTTCAGCTGCCAGGTTGCCATTGAGAAGCCCACATAACTTCCAGTGGACTCACCACCCACAGGAAGACTCGTAGCATGGAGCAGTGTGATTTGGGTGGCAGTGGTGGAGACTGCTGTCCCTGAGACCTGGATGAGAGGATGTATAGTAGAGAGTATATTTAAATTGAATATTTATCCAGTTATAAATGAAGGTATTTTGAGTATTTACTGTGAAGTATTTGTGTATGCATTCATCAAACACTTGTCTGTGACACAGGTATTCCGGCAGATGAACTGGGAAAGTTTACACAACAACTGGAAGATCTTAACATTTTTATAGAAATTCATGTTTGTTCTAATCCATGCTGGATCAATGTAGGAGAGGAAGGAAAGGAAGCTCCTTGTCAGTTTGACTCTGCATTGAACCCATGGCCAAAGTGAACAGTGGGCAGCTTTGAACGCAGTGGGGAGCAGTGGGTTGGGACGATGCCATGCTCAGTGGACCTCAGAGGTAACCTGGCAGCTGATGGACTCGAACCTTAAACCCTTCGGACCCAAATCTGTTTCCTTAACCACTAGGCCACAACTGTTTTATTATTTTTTTCCTTTATTTGTAACCACCAGATTATCACCCTCTTTACCTGCAAATAGCCTGCAACAAAATCAGTTTCTGACTGCTGTGTCTTTATAATTTTTATTTTTTATGACTATTTATTTCTCCTTTTTTTTAAAGCCATTGTAACCGTAACATAGTAAACTGGGCTTTTATCCCATTAAACAGATTTTTATTTTATGTATCTGTTCATCTCCAGCTCTGTTTGCTTAGTTGAATTATAATAAAAGGTGACAAACTCTCCCACGGAGCAGGGCGCACTCCTCTTTCTTGGGGAGCGGGGATTATCCACACTCCCACCTCCTCTCTCCTCCTCCTCCTTCCTCCCTCCTCCTCCTGCCTCCTCCTCCTCTCTCTCAGAGCATTGAGCTTGAACTTGACCGCAGGAATGCGGCTCGTGGGAACAGACTGGAGTCTATTGAAGGCGCACAGCTCTGTGTCAGCTCTCATTATCATAGACGGCAGCCCTGCTGCTGCTGCTGCTGTAGATGAAGGCAGGAGCAGAGACGGAGCTGACTCTGTCTGTCCAGGCCCAGGAGGAGAGAGGAGAAGAAGCAGCTCCTGATGCTCCTGCAGCTGCAGCTTTGGTAAGATGAACACCTTTTTGATATTTTCTGTCACCGTCGATCCCTGTTTTATAATGAACTGTGATTCTGTTACTGTATTCTAGTCATTTTTTAATTTTATTTTTATGGGGCATTTTGTGCAGAAAGAGTTGTCGGTGATTTGGGATACACGTGTCTTTAAGTCTGTGAAACTCATGCAGATTGATTTCCTTTAATTATTATTATATTTGTGAATGAAAAATAGTTCAAATCAATGTTGAAAATCGTTTTTAGAATCGAAATCAGGAAAATAAATCATTGTTTGTTTGTTTTTTGGTAAATTTAGAAACAAGTGATTTTAAAGATGTCTTTTTATAATTTAACGAATATTTTTCGTTTACTACAAACATCCTGTCCGTGTTACTGAAAACTGTGTCTGTTTCGATGCTAAAAGATTTACTTTATTTTTGTTTCTAATTTAATGAAACACTTTACAGGCGGTGTTTTCTGCTGTTTTACTTGAACAATCTGTCTTTTTTACGATATTAAATTTACAGGACATTAAACCAATTGATGCAAAAAATATATATAAATTTAACTAACTAACTGAACTCATGATAACTTTATTATTGTATTTATTATTTAACAGTTTAGAGGAATGTGTTTTTGGTGTCGTTTTATGTGTGTCATTTACACATTTTATTATTTCAGTTCCAGTTTTTCTTTAGTTCTTCGTTAACTTTTTACTTTTTATTTTGACATCCTGGGCCCTCTACTGTCACTTATTGATTATTCCCTAATTAAATCCTCCAGGCCTCAAACTTTTATCAGTAGATTTTTTTGACAGAAAAGTTCTGAAAACACTTTGTTTTGAGATTTGAAAATAATCAATCAATTAGCCTGACTTGAAAATATATTATAAAAATATATTTCTAAAATAATTTGGTTGAAAAAGTTTAAATTTTTGACGAATCTCTCTAACAATGTATTTATTGTTGAAAAATAATTCATATTACCATATAATTATGAAATAAATGTAAATACTTTCATTTATTTGTTCGATGTCATAGAAAAAATATTCTTAACAGAAATTATATAGTAAAAAGTTTCATTAAATATTAAAAACCCACAGAAGTTCACAAAAATGATTGGTTAACGAGTTAAATGTGTCCTAAAAATAGTGTCTTAATGAAAAAAAAACCTAAATCACAAGAAAGACCCCAAAATAATTCAGAAAAGTTTCGTTTAATACATAAAATACTGTGAAGATATACTGTAAATTATATAAAGTAGCAAAGTACAACTTTCATCTTTCAACATTTTAGTTCATAATAAATTAAACGTTCAAAGTTGGTCAGTTATATCAACTTTTTATAACTTTTAATCATTTTTAGAAATAATCAAACAAAGCAAAAGGTCACATTTAGTTTAAATTAACATGGAGTTATATAAAGAACCAATAAACAGGAAAATGCATTCAGTTATTAATGGATATGATCAATTGTGTGAAAGTGTTTGTGACTGTAATGTTATTTCTGTGACTATTTAGGAATTATTAAAATTATTAGAATCATTAATAGTCTATTATTAAAATATAATTTTTAAATTATATTTTATCACATAAATGAAATTGATTCATACATTAGAAAAAATGTAATAGATGGAAAATAATAATATAAAAATGTAGGATTTTCTTGAGTTTCCTGTCACTGCTGCTGTTATTATTATTATTATTATTATTATTATTATTATTATTGTTATTTATCATTGTCTACATCTATTTTTAATATTTAATTAATTTAATTTCTCAATAATTACAATTTGCATCCATCCATTCAATTAGTCACATATAATTATTACCTTGTGGGAAATAAAATGCATTTTACACGAATACAAATAAAATATCAAATTAATCCATGTTATTTGTATCAAAATACACCAGGATATACTGTACATTCACTGTTTTAGATTATTTAAAATTTAACAGTCGAAATGATTATTATAGTCTCAAATATGACTACATTATTACTCAGAAATACATTTAGTTTTAAAAAGAGACGTTTTGGGGTTTTTTACGTGGGCGTTGCTGTCGTGTGTGTTGTTTCCAATAAACTAGTAGAACTACTGCACATGGACTAAAGTCACAGAAAAAAAATAAAAAATGAATAATTTGTTCGTGCACTAAATTCATTCTGCACTAAATACACGCATTTGTGATCATCCTTTTATGATCATCGCTGCATGTTGTGGAAACAAATCAGGTACGAGGTGAGCTGGATTTATTTCCGCCATGGCGTGGCGCTGTTTCAACTGTATTCGACAAACCACGGCTTTGAATACAGTATTCCTGCAGTTTTGCACACGTGGCTTAAAGAAATGGGCCAGAAACAGACAACTGAAGCAGCAGGAAATACACGTAGTAATTTTGTCTTAAATTTAACAACATTTTCAGTAATATCTACTGAATGGAAACACACGAGATGAGCCAGGGTCAGTCATCACCTTACAGAGTCATGGAGTGTGTGTGTGTGATAGGGTGTGTGTGTGTGATGGTGTGTGTTATAAGCACAATAAACAGCGAGTGACGTAAACGTGGCTCCAGGTTGTGTTGTACTGTACAGCAGGAGTACACAATGACTCTGGTTCCTATTCCCGTGGCTTTTATCGCACCGTGGGATCTGCAGCTCGCATTGTACGGAGCCGATCATCACCGCTGAAAAGACCAAAGTATATGGTGTTTCCTGCGGTGCAGCGTCCAACTGTGACTCTGAGAATACACAGATACAATCACAGGAGTCCGTGCACGCAGCAGCAGCAGCAGCATCAGCAGCCTGTAAATGCAGCTTTATGGCTTTAGATGAATCAAACGGCTGCTGCTGTGCGGACCTTACACAGGTGCAGTGCTGTGAGACCAATGTTATCTTTGAGATGTGATGTAAAGATAACACACACTGGTTTAGTTACAATAACGTGGTTTATATCTAAATACAATAGAGGATGGAGTTACGAAGAGTGTTCTTCGAGTTCTATCCCAACTCCCTAAAAAAATCGTCCTGTTTGTATGCCTTTCAACATCTTGAAACAAAAGTTTCGCGTTTAATTGGAATTTTTAAAAGTTTTTTAAAAGAATAAAGTAGTTCGTAATGAACAAAACTATTCAATTTATCTTGTGTTCATTTAAAGACAGATATAAGGGAAAGGCTGGATTATTACAGGTCAAGTTCATGGACTTGAGTGAGAGCTAAAACGTCAAAGCTAACAAAATATGGCCAACTTTTTAGCTCACTTAAATACAAAAAATACTCTCCATTCTTAATGTTACTAATATGTTTACATGAGGGAAAAAATATGTTTATGTGTGAAAATATGGTAACAATCTATGTTTTAATAGAGACAGTATTTTTATAGAAGTAGAATAATTCTACTTTGGTTCGGAGAGTTAGCTCTTTATTTAGCTTTGGTAATTAGGATTTAACTAAAATTTTTGAGTTTGAGTTATAAATACATACTGACAGTTTTGTCATTTATAAATGATTGAGAATTTTTTTTGACGTTGTACATTGTTAAATCGACAGTCTTTTTTATTTTACTTTCTTTGTAAATTTAAACAAAAGTTTCGAGCTTTATTTTGACACTGATGGACATGAACGCATCATTTGCTTGATGTGATTCTGTCCCATTATACAAGCACTTCTGGTGTGTTTTCTTCAAAAACAAGATTGTTTTCACATATTTGATAGGCCACGACCAGGCTTTCTTCCCTCCTCCTCGTCGTCCTCCTCATGTACCTCCTCCTCTGCTCTTCTTCCTCTTTTTCCACACTCCTGGCCAGTATAATATAGTAAAGATTATTATAAGATTATTTGTTTTATTTGCACAATGTGGGCGTCATCACCAAATGGATGTTTGTAAAGGTGTAAATACATTTTAGATTATTTAATACACAGATTGGAGTGTCTGTGCACCCCTATTGAAGGAGATGGAGCTCTCTCTCTCTCTTTCATTCTATTTCAAACTCTCTCACTCTGTTTCACAGCAGCCTCACCATAACTTTTATATTAGTAAAAATACTGTGTTAAAACAAACACAGTTCTGACCACTGACTGGTTTATTTCAATACATTATCTACGTATATTTTACTTTTATGATTGGTGTAAATAATATTAACTAAAACACCTTTAAATATATTTAAATATCAATAAAACATATAGTAGTAAAGTAAAGTTGTGTGTTTTTACAGGGAATATTCTATATTCCAGTCAGTTTTAGTGCAGAACAGATGTAACAAAGCTGTTTAAGGCACTGACATGTGCAGCAAAGTGAAATTGACGCAAACTCTGGTATTTTCCATGAGGCTTTCCTCTGAGGAGTGTTAAAGTGGAGGTAGAACAGGAGGAGAGGGAGGTGGAGGTGGAGGAGGAGGGGGTCTGCGGAGGAGGCCCCGGGCAGCAGCTCTGCAGCAGTGGGTGCAGAGTTCAGCAGACGCACATTGTTGTCAGCCTGGGAAAGTGTAGCGGTGTCTGACGCCACACTCAGTTGTAGCAGGGCGGAGGGGAAGGTGGAGGAGCCCAGACCGGATTGTCATGTAAATGTCCCTGCAGCACGTTGTTGAACTTGATGTTGACTTCTTCTTCTCCCTCGCCTGCTTTTTTTTTCATTCTTTTGCTGCTGCAGCAGGGAGGCTGTTCAGAGAGGAGGGGGCAGTTCGATTCCCACTGTCAGTAGTTGGTGGGAAAAATTAATCGGAGGACACACACAGTAGACACACACACACACACACAAGGATTCATTATGGTCATTTTCAACGACCAATTGAAATCAGACAATAAAATATTTTTCTGTGGTTGTGGGAAACAGATAAAACTTAATATTTTTATTTATTTTCAGTTTATTTTCTTGTAACTTATTCTTTTTAATATTTACATATAACATTTAGACTTCTTTTGAAAATTGTACATATCTTTACCTATTTTTAATTTTCTATGTTGAATTTTCTGATTTTATAATAAATTTCAGTGACTTTACTTATTTTTACTTCTTTCCTAGACTTATTATTATAATTTTTTTTACAACTTCTCTGAATTTAACAATTTATTATATATTTTAATGCATACAATTAATGATAATAGCTCCCAAAATAGTGTATACACATGGTTTAATTTATTTTTCATTATTTTATGTCATGCCATACCACAACATGATGTGAAAATGTGTGTATATATATATATATGTGTGTATATATATATATATATACATATATATATATATATATATATACATATAAGAGGAGAGTATGCATAGACTGGACAGTAGGAGGATGCACATGTGGCCAGGCTCCTCCATGACCACGCATGCTCAGTCAGGGGAAAGCTGTGCATGTGAAAACCACCACGATGCTAATGTAGAAACAGAGCAGTGCAGGAGATTCCTCACTTCTCCTGCGACCACGTGCGGTGCTGCTGGTGTTTTAGCTCACAGTTGATTACATCTGTTCTTATAAATGCTCCAGTGTGTAGGATGAATGTGCAGCAGAGAGTAGAGGTGGAGCTGCAGCTGCAGGCTGACAACAGGAGCTGCACCTCCCTCATACTAACACATAATAATCAGATATATGGAAGTTGCTATCTGATCACCGCCTCCTCCTTTGGAAACCCACGCACATGCTGCATCTTCCTTTGTAAATACCCTTTCAAACTTTAAAGATATGGCCCTGCTTGCTGTAGTCTGGTACGGTGTCTCTCCCACCTCTTCTTCTTATTTTTATTATTTATCATACGGTGTGATTGTGATCAGCTCACTATCTCATCTCCTCAGCACATGGGATCACTCCATATCATTATTTCACAGTGGATAAGGATGAATGTAGCATGAACTCAGGATTGGCCCACGTACAGTCACAGTGGGCTTTGTTTCCTCTGTTTTATTCCTGTCTTGTGTTCGGAATTCGCTTTTGAAACCTACAACAAACATTACATATGTTTACAATTTGAATGTACATAATATACATTATATGTACATAAAGGATGAATCATTTGGATTGAGGTACAAATTGCAAGTTGTTAAAGTATATGATAGTGAATGTTTCAGAAATTGGAATTATTTTTTTTCAGAAAATAAAATTCCTTTGTATCATCCAGTATTGAGTTTGGTTGCGAACAGTGTTTATTTTGCACCCACATCTTCCATAATATAAAGTTGTATTTTAACTAAGTTTATTTCCTTGAACACCTAGTACCTTTGTGGTACTATATGTTTCATAATATTATTGCATTAAGTAGCATTATTCTTTACAAATATACAATGTGTACAAATGCAACACAATGTTCATTGTTGCTTCTGCTAGTATGTATCACAGCCTTCTGTAACCTCTTCTCTATTGTATGGTGGCACTTTATTTTGGAAATGCATTTCATACAGTGTCTTCTCTTGTATTGTTTACACTAAATAATTTGGTTTACAATATTATGTGGAAATTAGTAAGTAAAAAAAAAAAAAAACTTTTCCTAAATATTAGGTTTCGAAGCAGCTGGCCACAGTGATCTTAAACATATGTTATTTGTTCAGGGAGTTTATTATATGTATAACGATTAATTATTTCGTAATTATAATCAAAAATTGTATTCATGAAGTTTTAAGGTAGAGCCCTGTTTAGTATTGCGCATTTTAAGAAACTTCAATCATACCTTTTAGATTAGAGACATTGTCAAACGGACAGGATTCAGTGACAATATTCAGGTTTGCTATGGTGTTAAGTGATGTTCATTATGTTATTGACATTGATAGTGTGTAACGGTTGATACGATGGTATAACGTGTGATTTGGAGCAGTATTTATTTGTGCTATAATAGCAATAAATTGAGTTTGCTTTAGTATAACGCTGATATGACACGGCCATGTTGTTTGCGGTCATATTTTCCATACTAAAGTTTCAGTCTAATTACGATAATGGCGGACAAGAGCTGAGGGGACACGTTCAGATTCCCGCGCTCTGTCCCCCTCTCTCTCTCTTTCACTCTCTCTCTCAATCTCAAGGAGGCGGAGTCTCTCTCACTCAGCTAACGGTATGCTCTCTCTACCTCACCCCTCCCCTTCCCTTCTCTCTCTCTCTCTTTCTGATTCTCTCTCTCTCCGTGCACTTGTCATTTGCCACTCGTGTGTGTGCATCAGAGGACTCCACACTGGTCCGACTGTCTCTCTCCCTCTCGTTCTTTCTGTGTGTCTCTCGTCGTTGTCAGTCTTCAGCCACTCTTTATACAGACTACCTGGACGCGGAGGACTTAAACGTACGTTCTGACGTGAGTACGTAGCTTTTATACTTGTGTGAGTTGACTTATTGCGCTAATTCCTCTCCGCTCTTCACCTCAGCTCAGCTCAGCTGCTGCTGCTGCGTTAGTGTCTGTGCCCAGAAATATAAACTAGTCAGCATCAGTGTGTCTGAGGTTGTGTTCAACCTGGGGTAGAGTCAGGTTCACTCACACAGTGATGTAGACAGAGAGAGAGAGAATTGTATTCGCACAGAATCTGAGGTGGTTGAAGGAATTTATTCAAGGGTTTTTAGAGTAGATTGTTAGCTCTTTAAGATATGGTCAGCTGCGCATATTATATGATATATTAACGTAACGTAACGAAGTCCACGGCTACTGCAGTAATGCCAAGAAAAACTATGTATAGAGAGTGTGTTTAATACCTCCATAGAACCTCTTTTGACCTTGTCAGGACCACTAGTCCTCATGGGGACCAAAGCCTTGTCCCAATTAGGCAGGCCCGCATTGTCAAAACTCTGTGGGGCCAACATAACAATGAGGGGCCTTCTTGGTTGAGACTGTTTTTCAAAAGGGCAGAACCAACAGTCAATTGCTATGCGATGGAAATTTTGTGTTTTTCATGTTGCATTGCATTTGCTGGGGCATTTTGTGCATGTTTACGGTAAAAATGAATGGTTGCTTTCTGTTCCAAACCAAGGGGACAACTACATCTGTGGTAGAATCATAGAACTTAATAGAACCTTTTCTTAGACCACCGTGTTTTACCAATGAAATGAAAATAATCCGTGGATTTTATTTTCCTGCGTAAATTTATACTGGGCGAGAAACATCCACACTCCACCTGTACTCTCTCTTCTTCATCCTCTCTCTCTCTTCTTCAACCTCTCTCTCCCTGTCTCTCCATCCTCGCCGTGTGTGTGTCCTATGTTGTGGTTTTCCAACGGGACAGAGGAGGAACGCGCGGCTCCTTTAAGAGACACCGGCTCAGTTTGTGTCTTTGGTTATCTAGCTGTATGAGTTTTAATTTCATAAAGCTAGAGAACCGAAAGTACCAACTGTCGCCGAACACTTCGGATCCCGGGGGCCCTCGCCTGTGTCCCTCTGTCAGCGTGGACGTGGAGCAGAAGATGCCCGGCATCAGCACCAGCACCAGCAGCAGTAGCGGCGGCGGTGGATGAGGAGGCAGCATCCTCGGACGCTGAGCTCCGCTGAGTCCGCCTAAGATGAGGATGATGATGATAATGGGGGACAGTGATGATAGTGGTAGTCCTTTAGTCATGGTTCGGTCCCAGGAGCCACCTACGTCTACAAGAGGGCGTGACTGTGTTTTCGGGTCGTGTGTGTTTCGTGATGATGCAGCTCCGGGTGTGATTGACGTGTCCTGCGTTAATGCGTTTCCCATTCAACTTTATGACACCTGGGAGCGTCACGTCACGTCACGTTGTGGTAACTGCGTGGGCATCGTAACAGCAATATCCTGAGGTGTGAGACGGAAATAGTTAAAGTGCACACGTGATTGGCTGATCGGGGAGTCACGTGACAGTATTGGCAGCAGCAGGATCACCTCGTTCCTCTTTTAGATCCAACACGTTGCTACTGTCAGGAAACAGCTGTAGGTATCGGGCCATTGAACCACCGGACCTGCAGGGTTCTCTCTGTGACACTGGAAGGGAATGGAGGTTTTAGTGCTACAATTCAGGTGATGCCAGTGAGGGTCACATAGACGTGGACCTGACCTCTAAAGTTGGAGGTGTTGGCTAAAATTGAGAACAGTGGATATTAAAATTGGACAGGTCAGGAGCAGACATCGAAATGTCTAAAATGCTAATATCGTCTTGGAATTTTTCACATTTATTAGGGAAATGCTATTGATGTACTCCAGAAACTTCCAATCATTTTCTCGAGTTTTTAGCACACACCCTCGACTTTTGTCTTTAATTTCTGTCAATCACTTAACATTTTGAAACTACAGTGAGTTTGGTTTAGTCTGAAAGTGGCAGGTGGCAAGTGTTTGTCTTGCAGCCCACAGAGAGACTCCTTTGTGCACCAAAACAAACTGCCTTTAAAATACGTTGCTTTCACTATTGGTATTTTCTGTTTCTTTTTGCAATGTTTGGATTATGTTGTTTAGGAAATATTACCAGTCATTATCATTTATATATACACAGCTTCTGTGCTTCTGTAGTTAAACCTATAGGTTTAAGAAACTACTCTGAAGTTTTCCATCCCCCAAAGTCTACGCTAGTGATCAACATCTGGTCCGAATTTCATATAATAATCGTTAAATAATGTCGGACAAAAATATCATTCCTATTTATTGTGGACTCTCCCTACTAAGGGGCCAAACCAGACAAAAAAATAACGTTATAGTCTGTGCCCAATAGAGGGCACTATTTAAGTTTTTTACAGGTTTTGATTACAAAGCAAAATACAAGAAAAGGGCTGTAAAAAATAATTTGGATCAGATAAGACGAAAGGTGCAAAACAGGCCAACACAATACAAAATCTCTCATGACGGCGTTATAGTCCACGATGATCTAAACTATAAAATGACATGAAACTGTTGTTGTTTCATGTCAAAATGTTGTTGGACATTTTTAGACAGGAATAATTGTCATACTTACGTTAGAATAGAAACACCAGCTCCTGATGAAGACAAGTTTTGGACAATTGATTCTCCACAAAGCTCCCTATCACTGCAGTGGTTCTCAGACTACCGTGCCCTGTTGTGTTTTCCCACTAAACATGTTAAACCGGCCATAACGCAGCATCACGTGGGCATCACAGCGGTGACGGTGCTTCACACACAGCCATCTTGGGCCTGTTTCAAACATCTTTCATCACAGAGTTAGACATGGCAGATGTGTTCAAATTTGTGTTTTGCCGCGTGGATTATTTTCATGTTCGCCTGCGAGATGAGAGATAACTAGGACATGGGCTCACGGTTGGGTCTATTCTTAGAGCAGAATCAGCAGAAGCCTTAGAGATGACTGAATATCCCTACAGTCCCAGCACGCTCTATTTAGACCATGACTGACAATATTTGATGTGCACCGTTAAACAGGAGAGCTCGACTCGTGCTTGTGTGTGAGTTGTTGATGTTTACCCATAAAGGCTGATGTACATTCTAAACCGGAATCTATAGGCTGTGATTTGACCTCACACCTACACAAACCCGGAGTTGTGAACGTAACAGAACATGTTGCGTTTTTATCAGGGTATTTTTTTATCCTATCAAGAATTTATGTTTTTTTGCGCATAATTGTAACTTGAACCTGAGAGACTGAGAAACCCAGTAGATAAAAAGCAACATTGCGAAAAAAAAAAGTAGTGTACAACGCTAGGTTAATGCGAATGCTCTGGATCAGATGTATCAATTTTGACGGTGGGCCAAAATTAAAAACTGGCATCAAGTCACGGACCAGACTGAAAATTTGTTGAAAAATAAACTGTAAATAAATATTTGTCCTGCACAGGCATTGCTAGGGTCTCCTGTGGCACGATAAATCGTAAAGATAAAGATACATCGTACCTTTATCTTGAGCTTTTCAGATCCTTTTAATGTTTTAAAGTTTTTTTTTTACTTTAACAACAAAAAACAAGATGTCTGTCTATAACAAAGACCATGCATCACAATACTACAAATCCTTCCAGTAGTATAGTATATATTGTAGTAGTATAAGGTCTATATACTGGTTGGCTAACTGTAGTACATATTTGATATGATCTTGCGGTCCAGATTTGCCCCCCTGGCCTGAGTTCGACAACTGTGCCCCAGACAAATGCTTACATTAAGATGTTTTTGTCTTTTTGCCTTCTTAAGTTGCAATGTGTGAAAATTGCGATGACTCACAATGGACCTGCAGCTGACAGTTACTTCAATCTGTCTTTACAGGAAAATGTCACCTGCCCTGAAGTTTGCTGTAACTCAGGATGAAGACAAACTGCCACCAGAGAGGATGAGGACGGAGCATCTTTGTCCAGGTAATTACTAGTGATTCAGATGGAATCCAGTGCAGATTTTTGTCAATTACCGATCGTAACACTGACACTGGTCTTTGTGCTTCATGCTCATCCTGTCTTTTCGACGTACAGTATATTGTTGTTTGTAGTTGGATTGTTACCGTGTTGAGCAGATGAGCTGGTTAGTTGTGTGTTCTTCTCCAATGTCCTGCAGCCTCCATGTTGTTTATTTCTCCCTGCATTGGCAGAGCTGTGTACCAGAAGGAAAGACTTATCAAGGGCTTTGGGTTTTTATTCAGCAACACTGAATTTTAAAGTGTGTAACAGTGAAGACATTTTCACTGTGAATGGTTTTTTCTTTGAGTAAGGGGGGAAATTTACTGCCATTTTTATCAGTTCACTGTGTAAATGTCAGCCTCATATCATTCACGCCTGTTTTACACCAGGAGGTGTGTGTAAGTGTGTGTGTGAATGTGTGATAGAGGTTCAGAAAAGACTATTTCCTACTAACATACTGACTCTCCACTTACTGGCATTTGTTGTGTTCAAAAGACAAATACCTTTTGTTTACAAAAAGCTTCACAATGAATGAAGTGTCCATAGTTTTACTATATAATATAGAACTATATATATATTTTAAACATAATTGTGTTCAAATGTGTTCAAAATGTTTTGACTATTTATTTCTTATATTGCCAAATTGTCTATTGGCATCAAATAGTTTTATTGCCCTGATATATTTACATGTTAGAAAATAAAATTATAAGAGTTGTTTTCATTTGGAAAACAAACTCATGCAATAGGTGTCGTTGCAAGTATTCTTCGGAAAAAGCAATGCTTTTTGACCCAAAATAAATGGCTGTGGCCTAATGAAGTCCATTTTAGTCAAACATAATAAATTATAACATTTCAGAAAGCCATATTTAATGTGCTATGTTCACCACGTGCCTTGTATTATGATTCTGATTTTAGTATTTCTCTGTATGTTTTATAGAAACACAGAACAAATTGGACCCTTTGTAGCGGGCCGTAGTCAGACCCAGACCCACCTGTTTGGCATCAGTGGTTTAAATAATGTGCATCTGAATGAGTGAAGTGAGATCTCCTGGTTCTGTTCCATTTTTTCTTGCTCTTTGGAAGCATTACCATATTTTATGTTATTCATCATCTCCATCCATCTTGTTCTCTTTCTCTCTCACACACACACACACACACACACACACACACACACACTGACTCACACACACACACTCTCTCTCTCTGTCACTCTTTTTCATTCAGCTTTTTTTATCCCTTTAAAGACTATGATCCTATTTGTCAGGTAGAGTGTGTGTTAGGTGCCGGGGAGGTGGTCGTGTAATCTTTGCTGCGCTTCTTTATCCCGTTAGCAGAGCGCAGGCGTCAGGCTCGCCCAAGATTTGGACCTGCTCATGTGGAAAGAGTGTTTGGGTGGCTCTGTCCTTTCTGCCCCTAATGCTTGGACGAGCCACCCTCCTCTTGTCCGACCTCTGAGTATTAATGTGTGAGAAGGTAGAAAAATGCACGGGCATTTTTATGAGGCTCAATCACGGCGATGGGGATTTCTCTTTGGATACGATCCCTTCTCAATGTAATGTTTAAATTTCCAAGTCTTCCAAGGATGTAAGCAACAATATTTTCTTTATCGTTGCTATTATTACTCGTTTTATTGAAACGCTCTAAGGGCGTCAGTGTGTTCCCTCCAACGGTTCCCCATTTAAAAAACAGAGCGTTAGAATTTAAACAATAAGTACATATTGTCAGCAAGGTCAAACCTTCATGGTTCCACAACCTTGAAGCTCAATGGAAAGCACAGTTATTCAAATTCAGTACAGAGTTCTTTGAGCCGTCCAGATTTTCCCAAGCTTTACATTAGCATATGCAAGGAGCGGCCTGTGCTGCTGTTTTCTGGAGTGGATGTAAATTATAACCTCGGTATTATTCAGGCCGATAGGAGATAAATCTCTGCAGTAATGCATCGCAGCCATTGGGCGTGGGGTGGAGGCTAGTGTGTGTGTGTGTGTGTGTGCCTGTGTGTGTGCGGGGGGTACTGTACAATAGCCGCTGGCAGATGGAATACCGACTAGCAATGCACTCACTAATCGTCATGCTAAACTCTCCTTTCACCGGTCTTAGTTTCTACACATTTTGTATGGCGTTCTTCGGGGAGGAAAAAGAAATTAAGAAGCTGCGCCCGAAATGAGAACGCTTCTCCAACGAGCTCTCATTGTTTTAGAAAACAAATATTAACACAGAGGGATTACTAAGTTGAAATTTTCACTTGTGCGGTCCAAAAAGGCTGAGAGGCTTCAAGCCTCACGAGCAGAGAGGAGATCTCTTTGGAATCCCTATGCAAACTAGGGCTTGAATAATGAGATGTATTTATGAAGGGCTGGGAAGGGGGTCCCAGCTTTTGAAAGGCAGTAGGCCGGAGCCTCAATGGGACGGAGGGAAGAGGGAGGGGGGGAGTCGGGGAGTCAGACAAGGGGGTACAGGGGGCCCCCCAGCAGTCCTGGTCCTGGCTGAGGCAGCTGTGAAAAGGGGTCCCGTCTTTTTCCCACGCCCAGCGAGACGCAAAACAGTGCTACGAGCTCACCAGGGTCAAGTCCCATCACTAATATGTACACACACACACACACACAGGGAGAGTGTGTGTAAAAGTTGTACAAATTAACAAGCTGTCTGTGGGGCTCTGTGACATAGGGACACCTGCTTTTCTCCCAAAATGCTTTGCAGTCTCATCAAGGACAGTAAATTAGACAAGAATTAGATCATAATTTAAAGCCAAATTTTAAATTTTGTGATAGTTATGATTTAGCCTTCAGTCAAAATTTTAAAGTAGTCATTTGATTTTATTTGCACAGGTCACAAACCATAATGTTTTATCATAAAAAAAAAAATATAGTGATATATTTTTCTTTCATGTATAGTCTGATGTGATTATCCAGTCCGTCTCCGAGACAAACTTGGCCTTGTGCTTGACCTGAAACCCTAACTGTCAACTTGGCATTGTCTCTGTCCTCCTTCTCTCTCACACACGCTCACACGCACGCACAAAGGGAGACACAAAAGAGAAATTTCAACATGAAATGGAGGAGGGTCAGGGAAAGGTTTGACAACTATAAAGGAATTTCTCTGCAGCCAAAACCTTTGGTTTGACCTTTTATTTTTGCTCTAAAGACAAGATGTTAAAATTTAAAAAAAAACACACACACATCGACTCACTGTTGACTAATGAAGGGAAGGAAAGGGGAGAAAAGGATAGGGATAAAAAGGAATGAAGAGGAAAGGAATGGGTAGGAGAAGAAAAGGAAAAGGACACGGGAGGACAGGCAAGAGAAGTAAACAGAAGAAAAGAGACAAAGGGAAAATAATGAAAAATAAAGTAAAGCATAACAGGTAAATAAAGAAAAAGAGAGGATAGAATAGGAATAGATAGGATAAGTGGGGAAAAGGATAGGAATAAAAAGGAATGAAAAAGGGAAAATAATACAGAGGAGAAGAAAAGGTAGCATTGAAAACAGGATGAAAGAAAAGGACACAGGAGGACAGGCAAGGTAAGTAAACACTAGCAAAGGAGAGAAAAAGGGAAGGAGAAGAGAGGAAAATAATGAAAAATAAAGTAAAGGGTAAAAAAAGAAGATAGAAAAAAACCAAGTATAAAACGGATAACAATAAAAAAAGAATGGAATAGAGAGGAAACAAAAGAATTGATATTCTTGTTTTTCTGTCCTATGTTTTGCTTGCACACACAAAACAACATCATCTTTTTGTCTCCTCTCCCCAAACTCTGTCCATGTAAACAGCTGCAGCCTTCTCCACCCTCTGAGAGAAACATCCATCCATTCCCTTTCCTTTCTCTCCGTCTCTACTGTCGCACCAGTCCAAACAGTGCACCTCTCACTTTCCTCCCCTCACTCCCTTCTGTGGCTACAGCAGAGCGGTGTCACACTAATTCAGTTCCCCCGTCTCCTCCAGCATCGTGCTCTCAGCATCCTCTACTGCTTTTATAGCTTTTTTTTTTTTTCTTTCTCCTCCTGCCTGTCCCTCCTTCTCCGCGGCTTTTTTCTCCTCCTCATTATCATGTTCCCTCCTATTCAGATGAGTTTCAAATAGAGAGGGGAGCGGGCCTTCTAATTAGCTCTGTAAAGATTCTTTGTGCTGGTCAGTGTGGACACCAATGTGTGCATTGAGAGGGGATGTGTGACAGCTAGTGTTAGCTTAGTATAGTCCCATTAATGAGGTTTGTTAGCCGAGTGTGTATCCTGCTGTTTGAATGCAGCCTTTGAAGGAAAAGAGATGAAGAGGGAGAAGGAGCCTGAGAGGTTTTTTTTTTCTTTCAGCAAGGCGGCATGCAGAATGCAGATGATGCATTATACTCTGTGTGGCTTTAATTTGAGACACTGATGACAGGGGAGTAGGGCTTTACCTCAGTGTTGTCCGTGGAAACTGCGAGGAAATATATGGGGGTCATCAAGCTCATCTTTAAGCTGGGCAGGGGAATCTCCTCTTCGCCCACTACACCGTAGGTGACTCCAATAAACCCTGGCTGGATTCATGCGCAATAGATGCTAAATCAAGTTGTAAAAAGTGAAGCAAAAAGACTCTAGAGCTCTATCTATCTATCTATCTATCTATCTATCCATCTATCCATCTATCCATCTATCCATCTATCCATCTATCCATCTATTCATCTATCTACCTACCTACCTACCTACCCTTTAATCTGTCTGCCTGTCTGCCTGCCTGTCTTTCCAGCTGTCTGTCCGCCTACCTATCCATCTATCATCTATTTCCTGTATTTTGCTAGCTCTGTTTATATGTAGAACTTTATGTCCTTCATGTCCAGGCTGGTGTATAACCATGTCACCATGTAGCTATAAGCTAATACACACACAGGCACACATACATTTATATATATAAATATATATATATATACATATATATATGTGTGTGTGTGTGTGTACATTATATATATACAGTATATATATGTATGTATGTATATATAAGGTATATATATATATGCACATGTCACATAAATTTCTCTTTTTATTCCACCTGGAACATATTCTGTGAGGCCTAAAGTGGAAGGTGTGGGGAAATGTAGTGAAAAGTCAAAGGAGAGGTGACGGTGATGGTGGTGAAGAATGAGAGAGATTAGAGATGGTTCCAAACAGAGCAGAGCCGGAGGTGGAGGTTAGACAGAGAAATCGGATGGGAAATGAGAGATGGTATGGCTCCAGAGAGCCAACCTGCTGGGCCGCCTGCTGCCTCACAGATTGTAAACTGTCACTCAAGATGCAGACAGACAACCAGGACAGACACTGTTTGCTTGTATTACCTTCCACCGCTGAAACAGTCGTCTGTGCAGCTTCAACTCCTTCCACTCCAATTTTTCACTCCATTTCTAGGTAATATTTCCCTGCCTCTGCACATACATGTATGGAAACACCCTAAATCCATTTACCTCCATTTCCTACCGCGGTCTATGTCATTTTCATACATTTTTTTTTACCATT
The DNA here is from genome assembly GCA_016785265.1 of Paraplagusia blochii. Classification (NCBI taxonomy): domain Eukaryota; kingdom Metazoa; phylum Chordata; class Actinopteri; order Pleuronectiformes; family Cynoglossidae; genus Paraplagusia; species Paraplagusia blochii. The sequence goes on from JAFBJS010057687.1 coordinate 64,341, forward strand.
ATCTGAAGGTTTCTCCTCCATAGGAGGTACAAGGTTTGCTCTTTCCCCTGTTTTACCACTTTAGCGGTGTAATCCTTTACAACGTCACAATGAGCCCTCACACCATCCGCAGGATTCTATTAGACTCCCAGAGAGATATGTTATCTCCATAAACATTTCCCTAGCTCCCTTGGCCGCCCACCCACCAACTCCTATACCATTTTTGTGGCCTGAGCCACGGCCAACCCTATAGCTTTCCCCATGCATTTTAAGCAGGAAGTGCTTTTATTTAGTTCTCTGGAAGTGGGAGAGAAAATAAAAGCTTATGCACTTACATTATACCAACGGCTTGTTAGTGCTGTCAGCCTCACTCCGACTCCGACTCCCAGAACAGTATTCCTTTACAACTGCACAGTATATAACAAGGCGCTGTGAACACAGATACAGTTGTTATGTAGTCTTTGGAGAAACACTAAAGATGTTTAAAAGAATATGCTGAAGTCACTGGAGGATGTGATTCCTCCTGCTCTCCGCTGCAAACACCACGCTATTAAAGTCTGCAGATTCACAGCCTCAGCCTGTGTACCTGCAGCTCAGTGATGTTCAAAAACACAAGGCAGGTTTGGCTGGGCTCTAATGATGCAGCGTCAGAAAGTGATCGGAGGCCAACGGTTCTGCTTCTTTGCAGGCTGCTTGTTAAATAGCACGTACTTGGTAAGTTGTGGCGAATGGGTCTAATGTTTTGATGGAGGAAAGAACATAAAATATATTTAAGAGGAATTTGGAATTAGTTCTACTATAATTCCACCAATAATTATATCAGTTTTTCTGTGATTCCTAGATGTGCTCTTAGCTCCCTTTTATCTTTTTTTCTGCAAAAAATTACAACCTTTTCTTTAAGATTTTTTTTATATCCATTTTCTGTTAATTTGCCATTTAAACCCTTCAACAACTAGGGATAGTTATAACTTGTCGTAATGTAGGTCAACTTGTAGCCATTTTTAGGTTTTTTGATTATTTAACAATTTAGAAAACACATCTGATCTGCATGACTGAATCCTACAAAAGTTGAATCCTACAAAAAATAGGACAAATTATTATATCTTTTAAGGGTATTTAACCTATGCCCACTGATATATTTATGTATCATTTCTATTATATGTACTCCTCATACACAGTGATAACTATGTAACATTTTCAGTCACACTGCTGTTTAGAATCTTTGAACTGCAGATAAAGATATCTGGTCTATATTTTAAGGATTCTAAAAAAGTCTTTTCCAGATTGTAGGACTTGCTATAATGGCCCTAGTGTTTGCGTATCCCATCCTGTCATTAAAGGTTTGATTTTAGGACATTTTTTCTGTTTCATAAGTTAAAGTCAGAAAAATCTGTGAGTTGTAACCAGATGATATTTTTTTATCCTCTCGTCCTGCGTTGGTCAACATCACATGGGTTTAGTCGTTCAAGTCCAAGACCATGGGTCACAGCCCCCTTCACTCCTCCTCAAACATAGCCTCCTCTGTCTCCCTTGTGTTTCTTTCTCTCCTCCTCCCCCCACCTCCTTCTCCCGTCTTGATAATGCAGCTCTATTCTTCCACTGCTGGGTGGAGGGCCGCCCTGAACCAACATTGTCCCCTGTGCCGCCTCCAGTGGGGGGCCCTATTTTGTGTGAAGGAATGGCGAGTTAACACCCATGTCTGAACCCTCTCAACGAGAAGCATTGTGTCTGAATCTTCTTCTGGCTCACCCTGTCTCACCTCACTCTCTCCCGCTCACACCGGCCAAGTTCAGGGGCTACCCCGGGCTACTCCCTCATTGATATGCTGAAAACAGGCACAAAATAGCAAACTCAAATTCCCCATGATAAAGCATCACTGACCTCATCCTCCACCCCCTCCTCTTTTTGTGTGTCTTATAAATGATCAGCAGAGCACACTGGCTTGAATATGTCTCTGTTCTTCTTGGTTCGGGCAGCATTATGGGTCAGTGGGTGTATGGATGTGGAAGGAGGCCCCTGCTATTTCTTTTTCTAATAGAAACTAACAATGCAACACATAAAAGACTATAAATATAATGGGCTATTAGCATGATAACAGAGAGCTTAACAGGTTTCTGAAATATTCCAAGTGAAGAATTTAACTAATTTTATCATGGTTTCATTATATTAAAATACACTCTCATAATTTGTGTTTATTATACTTGTTATGAATGGCTTGTTTTTTTTGTAAAACAGCCAGAAAAATAAATGTGTCTCTGAGTTTCACACACTGCACTAAGCTGTTTTATTTGTTTCTGGATCAGCAACGAGTGCCTTGAGGCAGGTTACAAAAGAGCAAGTTGGCGTTTTCTTCCCACATATTTTTAATCAAAGAATGAGTGTTTACATTTGAATTTGCATTGAGCAAAGGGATGCTGAAAGCCAAAAGGTGAGATTTTGAGGGAAAAAAAATCACTCTTTTTTTTTTCCTTTCCAGATAAGAACATGGGTGGGTGGTTGATAAAGTCTGGTGGATGACTGAACCCGGAGACCCAGCGCAGCTCATCATCATCGCCATGGGCTCTCATCTTCTTTCTCTCCCCCTCTGGTCCGTACCTCCATCCAAGAGTCCAGCAGAGGCAGTGGAGCCCATGTGGGGGGCTAGTGAGTGGGCTGAGAAGGATGGAGATGGTCCCAGGCGGCGAGAATCACCTCTGGAGCTACAGTCATGCAAGAGAAATCAATATAGAACTCAGCCCGTACAGCTATGAGTGGGGTTTCCTGTGCTAGTCTGTGGCCTAGGGGGTCCACAGATCTCCAAAGGACACTGCCCTCTCAGCTGCATCCTTGGCACCAAAAACTGGACCTCAAGTTCTGATCTACACTGGCTGTCTGTGTGGTTGAGCTGAAGGGGATTTCTTCCCAAATAACACCCAAAACCCAGAGTGCCAAGAGGGATATTCCTTTTTTTCTTGACTTTTTTTTTCCTTCATGAGATTGACATGTGCCCCATTTTCTGCCTCTGGCTGTGTAGTTTGGCTTTTGATTTACACTCCATCTACATGCTGTTTACTCCCCTGCAGTTTTTTACATTTTACAAAGAGACATTGCCGTCTTTATTTTTTATTTTCCTCCCTTCACGGTGAGCCGTGGCCGTCCGTGCCTCTTTAAAAGCAGAAAAAACTGCCAAGCGACGCACAAACACGTTTTTCCTACAGAAAACAAGGTCTGAAGACCTTATTTCAGATTGATTTCCAAACCGTCAAGGCTAAAAAAGGGGTTGAAGAGCAGCGCACACAATTATTCCCATCGCCACCATGGAAACAGTAAGTATCGATTTTATCATACTTTAAGTCTTAGTACTTAAGTATATGTTAAGCTCTAAGTCAGTGCATTTTTACGGTATTACAAATTGGGATACACAATTGTACAACCATTTTTTCAGTGGTTGCAGGGTTAAACTAGCACCCAGGACAGGAGTGTGAAATTGTAGCAAAACTTATCTCTCGCGACCCGTGGGCCATTTGCAGCCTGTGAAACTATATTTTGCGGCCGCCACCTTGATGTTAAAGTTGAATTTATAATAATATTTTATGGTAAATCCTATAGTTCTCCAAACCCTGATCCACAGTCTACTTCTGGTTCAGTGTTGTATTACACAGAATCTATGGGAAACTGATTTTCTTTTTCTTTTTTAATTTTTTTTTCTTTTGTATTGAACACTGAAAGCTGACGCAGCCCTTCTGTGAAATTATAGTGTGGATGGTGGTCCTCAACTTATTTGAGTTTGAGACCCTTGATCTACACAAATTAAAAATCATTTACACTCAGACAAATTTGTCACCTTAGGAAATGTATTGAGAGTATTACTCTATGTGGACAAGGTCTTGGGATTGTGATGAATTATGACTACAAACATAGTACAAAAAAAACTACAAATACAATGTATTGTAGAGTCATATAGAGTCATAAAGAGTCTTGTAGAGCAGTGGTCCCCAACCACTGTGCCGGGGACCAGTACCGGTCCATGGATGACTTGGTGCAGGGCCACAGAGAAATATTTTTTTCTTTTGGACCCATCTGTCTATTACTTCCACTTGATCCATACCCATATCAACAAAAGAACTGAACAATAGAATGGCTAGGATTCCATCATCAATAATGCAACTATATTTGATTAGGAAATATTTTCTTAGTGAAAACAACAACAATAAACACAAAATGACACAGAGTCATTAAATAAAAGATAAAAGATTCTAACTTATACCAGTCTGGTAGCAGAAAGTTATAGGCTGAGTGCACTTGAGAAACCCTTGTTGTGCCCATGCACAGTTAATTCGAGTAGGAAGATTTCATAGGTAGGAAACTATTTCAGAACACCAGAAATGTACTTTTAATAAGGGGTTATTTATCTGCCACACCTTAACGACTGGTCCCTGAAAATAGTACGAGACCACAGATGCCTATTTGTGTATGAATGGCCTTTGTGTACTTAGCCTTGACGTTGTTTACTGGTGAGCAGCAGCAATAGCAGCAGCAGAATTATTATTGTACTCCCCCAACTCCTAAACTGCTGCGGTCATCAGAGTATTGCTGGGTGGTTGCTTCTGTCCAGATGGGCACAGCTTCAGACAAAATGGCCGCGACTCTCTCCCCTCTGCCAAAGATGGCGGGCACGTTGGTGTTGTCTGCCATCTGTGCAACCGTTAGTTGTTATCACATGCAAATCAAGGCTAATTGCATTTGCATAACCTCAAAACGTTACGTCACAGAAAATCGCTGCGTGTTGATAACGGCGGGTCGTCAGCGGCGTCCTTTTTAGCGGGACATTTAATCACGTTTTGTTAATTTTGGTCGTGGGATTTTTTAGAACCTAAGCTGCACTTTAGAAGGTTTGGATGTAAAAGATCAACAGCCGGGATCAACACTGTGCCATATGGTCCATACATGTTTTCGTGCGATTCCCTTTCATGCAAATGTGACACTGTACAAAAGACTAAGCTGCTGTCTTTAATCAGAGAGCTCCGTGACACACACACACACACACACACACTTCTTCAAACACACACATACATAATGCATGGATAAAAGCATGAAGCAAACAAAAAAGACACAAAAAAAGTGTAATTAAGTTGCAGTACTCAGTCCTGAGATTGTCCAGGGGTAATATCCCCCGCACTGGAAATTATACTGTTTTTATATGGTGTACCTGAACACATCACAGGGGCGATTTTGTACGATTAGGATTCATTACAAAAATCACTGTTTGGGAGAGGCCGGACTGTGGCTTTGATAAATGATAAAATGCTGTCTTCCAGCAGCAAAACCCCAAAAAAAGTTTTTGATAAATCTCTTTGATAAGAAGTCTTTCCACCTAGGTTTACTACTATGTATTTTCATGTCTTATTTTACATATTATTCAAAGTTCCTATTTGTAGGCACATTTTTTGTCCCTTTTTTGTTGTGGCTTATTAGCAATAATAATAATAATTTGCTGTTTTACTGCTCAATCCTTACTAGCAAGGACCAAACCTTTGGTGGATACTTCTTTTATACAGAGGTTCTTTCCAATAATCTTTAACAAATTAAGAGCCTTATTTGCAAACATCCTTAAAGTCATCCACACATTCAATTCCATTATTATGGTCGAGGAAAGACGTTTAAGTTAGAAAATGTAACATAGAGACAGTGGCAATGTCATTTCATGGGAATATTTTTTTGGCGTAAACCCTACCTGTTAAAAGTCATGTCTTGCAGTTCCGTTCTACGCTGCTACGTTTTCAGTGTTTGCCTGATTTCAAATGCTTAAATCGCAGGTCTTTTGTGTCACGTTAGACTTCGCCTGTTTCTTTCGGGCAGTAATTCATGCAATGTAAATGGAGTGAGCCGCATTGTAATAACGCGGCGCTCGTGTTTGCACTGCCCATGGTCGCAGCTGCCATGCTGTACAGTTAAGTCTGCTGTGGGCAGCAAAATGGCGGTCACGCAAATCACCGGGTCTGTGTGCTGGTTATAGAAGCTGAGGAGAGAGAGAGAGAGAGAGAGAGTGTGGGGGGAGGTGGGGCAGGAGGACGAGGGTAAGGTTTTTGGGGGTTTGTCTAGTTTGAGAGACAGCAGAGACGGTTGCGTGGTCTAGACTGTGGGGTGCGGAGGTCGTTCAGGAGGGGATGGTGTAGTGGTTATTATTTGAGATTGAAGGGGGGGGTGATTGGGGACGGGGGGGCATCTGTTTTTAGGAAGAACCATTAATGAAGGTCTGGAGGGGGGAGGGCAGAAGTAAGTGTTTGTCTGCATTTGTGCATGTGTCTGCGTCCCGTCATTTGCATGAAGCCATG
>JAFBJS010057688.1:9700-30921 GCA_016785265.1 Paraplagusia blochii
TCATCCTAGTGCAACTGACCCTAAGAAGATGGTGGACCCTGCTTTCCTTGCTTTTTTGCGAGCTGAAGGTTTGGCTGAGAGCACAATCACTCTGCTGTTGCAACATGGTTTTGATTCAACAGCTACGCTGGGCATGATGGAAGATCATGACATCCGCTCCGTGGCCCCAAACTTGGCCCAGGCTCGTGTGCTGTCCCGTGTTGTGCTTGGTCTGTCTCTTATACACATCTAGATGTGTATAAGAGACAGCTGTAAAGCATCGTCACGTCTGACTGCGTGGTTTTCTGAGGTGACTTGGTGAGAAGGCTCAGGTGATTTTAGTCAACGTGACACCACACCACGACCCTTGCATTTGACCCATCACCTTGTCAGCAGGTGGGACATATCAAGGACTTGGACCTGAACCACTACCCAAGGCAGCTGCCTTATTCACCAATTGAGATTCTCTGGGTCTCAAACCCTGGAGCATATGTCAGTTTCTATTATTATCATCATCACAGTTATATCTATTTTTATATATATACATATATAAATATATGTTTGCCATGTGTCAGTACTGTACCATTCTGTTTTTTTACTTTTGTTTTTCCAGAGAAGCCACATTTACAATTAGAATCTTTATGCCTGGACTGGAAACAGATCCAAGATATAATTTCCTGTCTCTGTGGCTTCAGACATTTGTTTTTATTCCTCATTACTAACCAGAGGATGGCACATTAGCGTCAAATAAACTGTGAACACCCACCACAGTGGCAGCAGACATCACAACTGAGCTTGTTATCAGATCGGACGTCAGCTGTGCCCGTCCCTGTGTAGTGAGATGATTGTGATGCCTCCAAAACAGTGTCTGACAGACAGAAGGCAGGGATTTTACACCTGAGAAGAAGCTGGGCTGCTGTCAGCCCGAGCTTCCTCTGAAGGTGTGAGTTAAACAACTCGGTACCGGTCTACAGTGGAGAACCTACTTCGAGGACTGTTGCTGGATATCACTGACAATACAGAACATGCACTTATTATAATAAATTGAGTTTTTTTTTTTCATATCATCCTTTCATCTCTCACATGGTTGCCTAGGTAATGACTTAGCACCAAAAAGCCTGAGACTCTTGAGATCATTATTTCTACTTCTGACTCTGCTGCGACCACAGTCATCCAGCTCTCTCCTCCGTACAGACAAATACACCTAATCAAGCCATCATGGCTGGATTTGTTCTCCCCAGAGCTTTGCTCACTCCACCCTCTGCACCAGTTACAGTGTGAGCTCAGTGCTTCCACACCACTGTAGCCTTTACTCCACACCATGAAGACGTTAGGAGCAGATGATACTGGTTAAACTGCCCTCTATTCAATACGACTTCTCTGACAGAGTTTCTGGGGATTGTTGTCGATTTTGGTAGTGTTGGACAGGTTACTTTGAAAAGTAACTTATTACTTTACTAGTAACTGCTCTAAAAAGTAACTTGTTACGTTACTAGTTACAGTAACTAGTACATTAGAAATACATGAATGTAAAAAAGAAAAATATCCGGCAGAGTTCCATTTCTCCAGTGTGACTTAATTGGATCTGTCTCTCCAGTTACTTTAAAAAAGTACTAGTCCTTTACTAGTTACTGCTCCGAAAAAGTAACTAGTTACATTACTAATTTACTAAATTATAAAAGTAACTAATTACTTTACTTTAAAAACACATTAAAAAAGTTTAGTGTTGTGTTCTGTAGCAACTATCATAATAAAATGTAGTGGAACAATAAAAACAAAATTGATGGTTAGAAATTTTAACATTGTAACCTCATCTTGACACTTGTTGCAGTCTTGCTCGTGAGTGTGTGCTGCTGTACCGCGTCACCTGTGTGTGAGAGCCAGTTTATTTCCCTATAAGGCAAGAAGACCCGCCCAGGTCTCTTTCTGATTGGCTTAGCCTGAAATATTGACCTATGACAACAAATCATCTCTCCTTTTCACACGGGCTCAGTTAGTGTGCACGGCCATCTTTCACTCATGACTGACAGACAGCAGACAGGCTCCACTGACACACTGTCCTCTCTCCGTGGACGAGAGAAACCGTCCATTTGGACCACAGATAGTAACACGACGAGCCCCTTTACACCGCAGGAACAATAACTGTGTAAGTGAATGGTAAAAGTAACATGTTGCTTTATTAGTTACTGAGAAAAGTAGTTTTGTTACATAACGGTGTTACAAGTAATGCGTTAGTCCCAACACTGGTGTGGGTAAAAATCCAAATGTCTGAAGGGAGGACAGTACAAAACACTTCTTTGCACTGAACTACAATTGTCAATTTCCTACCTAGTCGCATAAAACATGCTGTGAGTTCTATCAGCAGGATTTAGACAAACCTGTCCAAACCTGTCATAAAGTATTCAATTAAAATATTAAAAATCTTCAAATCAATACTTTCTGTTTTCCCTCTGTCACCGATTAAATCAAAAACCCAGTCTCACATTTCTAACCATCCAAAACAGATGGTGATCCCGGTGCTTCTGAGGAACAAACAGAATGTGTGGAGACTTCCAGCATGAATCAACAACAGCGTGTGCACTTTTGTGATGTTGAAGCGACATGACAGAAGAGTAATTGAATTTCTGACACTTTCACCAAAACAAACAGCCCACATCCAACGAGATGTACCGCATTATTCCCTGAAATACCACACGACTCTGTCGCATCGACAGCGCCGTGAACACACACACACACACTGCAGAATAGAGGGGAAAGAAACGAAACAAGCAAGAAGGAGATGAGACACAGAGTAAAAGTGTCAAACTGGAAAGGTCAGAGACGGCGACAACGCTCCTGGACCATATCATCTGCATTTGGACTATTTCTAAAACCAGATTTTCCTGCTGGGGATATTCACTGTGTGCAGCAGTGGAGACTGTGCCACAGCAGGGAACGATTTGCATCACACACACGATTAGTGTTTTTATGTGATTGGAGAGACAATGAGAGATACAGAGACACAGAAGAAAAGCCAATTAAACCAACCTACACTAAGTGTTCTAGCTTTTTGATTTGTTAGAACCACCAGGCAAAACAGGTTGGAGGTTTGGACTCCACCTCTCTTAGTTAGACTGACTGAGCTAAAGTGCAGTAGGGAAAAAAAAAGGAATTCCATTGTTGGTCTGACGTTTGTGTTGTAGAAACATAATTAACATAAAAAAAAAAAACTCTGTTGCATCAACTTTATAACACACAGGCCAAAAAAATGCGAGACATTTTTAAGTTTACCTACTGAGCAAGAACAAACCTAGTCCAGGTGGTTGGTGCCTTTGAGTAGACGCTCCACCTAGAGGAGGGTTCATGAGGGGTTGGTATGGTGTGATATGTGTGGCGGTTGTGGAGACTTCTGTCCACGCAACAACGTAATGGATACATGGTCAAAGATGGACGTGTGGATGGAATCAATTCAGTTTGACTCTGTAAAAGTTAGACTTGGGTCTGGAAGGTTTCAGGTTCCAATGCCGAACACCATCGAGCAAGGCACTATCCCTATTCTTTATGGTCATGGGCTTCATTTTACTTTAAGGGTTATGGTCAAGATGGTCAACAAAGGAAACAAAACTGCATTACCCGCTGCCCAATGTAGAGACATGGATATGTCCATGAAACAGTAATATGTATAATAGCGACACTGGACACATTCATTGGACAATTTTGAGCAGAAGTTGCAAAGCAAGGGCAGGTGGAAACTCACAGGGTGAAATTCTCCTCCAGGAAGCAGCGGTTCCTTAGAAGCCCCGCCCACAGCTGCACACCAATGATGCCAAAGATGAAGAAGACAAAGAAGCAAAGAAGGAGGACGTTGCCCAACATGGGCAGGGTGTCCAGGAGCAGATTGACCAGGATACGCATACCTGTGGAGGTAAACACAACGTCAGATGAAAGTCTGATGAAACCAAAATCACATAAACTTCACTTTGTCATTTTAATGTTTTAATAGTAAGAGAAGAAGAAAAAATGAAGGTTAGTTAAAAAAATGATCAGAGAAAATTCTATATCAATTATAATGAAATGTAACTAGCACACTTGAAGACTTAAAGAGACAATCACAATAGTAGGAAAACGTCCTTCATATCACAAATTTATATTTTTTAATTACCCAAAACCATTACGAAAACCTTTGGACTGTGCTTCTGTTTTTTTAACCAGTCAGATACACAATTATAACAGATAATACAAATGTTGGTTCAACTTTTATCACATTTCTCCTGCAGGAAGTCAATCAACTTCCCAGGTGATGGCATTTGTCTCCAGATTTGAATACAATTACTGAGCTCAAGGCTGTTAATGGAGGTTAAAGTAATTATGTTGCTTAAATGCAGTACGAAGGTAATCACATTGTCTCCTGCATCAAATTATCTCTGAACATGGGATTGATAGAGTTGTTGACCCCTGGATGAATAATTCATGTGGACGTGGACGTGCCAACCAGTGACGAGGAAAACCGTTGAACATCAACCTGCTGATCAGACACTGATTATAAAGCTGGACACAAGAGACAGAAATGAAGAAAAATAGACTTCTAATAGAGGAGAAAAACAGAGGGCTGGAGATCAGGAAGAACAGAACAGAAGCTGAAGAGAAGAACTTTTGTAGAAAAGGAACAGAAGACAAAGGATCCCTGAAGAGAAAAAATGCAGTAAAAAGTCAAAAGTGAATACGAAAAAGAACACAAACAATAAGACAGAGATTAACATCAAAATAAGGATTGGACATTATTGGACAGTATTAAAAGTTAGGAGTAAAATGAGATTAAACAACAAAATAATTCAATTTTTTAGATTATTTCCCAATTGTTCAACCTCCATATTCCACACTGGTGCAGGTGAGTATTCCCTGTATTAATCCCATCATCACCGCAGCTCATCACGAACCGCCACATTATCCTAATCAGCCAATCAATGCCCAATCCCCAGACTAATTGTGATCTCACAGCCCTTAAATTAACCACTGCTTTCTTTAAATGAGACACGGAATAAATGAGTGGAGTAGATTGAAAACTGACACAGTATTTAAGGAACTAATCAGTGGCGCGAGGCGGTGTTTTTGTCGTAAGATCGTTTTCCCTGCGGGCTGCGTCAAATACTGTAACCATGATGGAACGGTCACACCTGGTGAGCTGATAACCATCCATCACACAGACGCAAACATTTCAACTTTTATATACAATATTCCGTAGCATTTAATTGATTTAGTTGTCGGGGTTTTCATCTCCCAGAGGAAAATTGTGGTTAATGCTGTCAACAGGCAACAACAGTCTTTTAAGCTGTGGCCACAAGAGACCAAACCTGATAATTCCCATCAACAGTCCATTAAGTGACTGTTCAGATCATTTGACACACTCCACTCTAAGTGTCGACCTGTGTGTGTGTGTGTGTGTGTGTGTGTGAGCTCAGCCGTGATGTCGTCCAAAACTGTTTATTCATCCTGTCAGTGAAGTCTGGTCCAGAGACCTCAAGTACTGTACCACTTAATGTTCTGATCTTGGTCTGGTGAACTATGCTGGTTCTGTAGAGTCCACTCTTCCCTTCTCTACATCCCAGTTCTCATTTTGCTTCCTCAGGTGATCATGATTTTGGAAGATGTGCCTTCAAAGATGTGGATTCTAGTTTTGAAACATTCAGATCATTTCGTAATCATCACACTCTACCTAGATGAGATCCTATTATTGGCTTATACCAGACATGGGCAAACTAAGGCCCGGGGGCCAGATGCGGCCCATTGAGCTTTTTTGTTTGCCCACTTAAATCATATTATCATTAAACTCCCATGCAATAATGTATTTCCCCAGTAGATGACGTCATAAAGGGTATTATGAATGTAGGATTTATGGTTTTATACATGACATTTCCACCTTCCTGCTCTGGACTCGGCCCCGAGTCCAATTTTAGGACCAATTGTGGTCCCCAAATTAAAAAATTTGTCCATGCCTGGCTTATACAATGTATACTTTTCTATATTACTGTCTAAGGCAGTGATTTTCAACTTTTTTTGACAATCTTTACATTTACAAAACCCTGGGGCACACCACCAACCAAAATTACATTTTAACAAAGTACACATAAAACATATATATATATATATATAATATTTTTGTATTTATACTCAGTGTGAAACCTAGGTCTGTTTTAATGGACACAAACTGTATACCCTAGCAGGAATAGTGGAAAGACACAAACTAAACTCTTCTTTAACAACAGCTCTCAGTCTCTCTCTGTTTTTTAGTTTTTCAAACTTGAAAAACTCAGCTCACATAGATATGTGGTTGAATACAGGACAGCAGAATCTCTCCAAAGGAAGATCAGCAAAGATTAGTTTTAAACAACAATGGTTCTTTAGGTGATATTGGATCATTTCCCATGGTACACCTGACGATCTTCCATGACAAACCAAAATAGTTGAAAATCACTGGTCTGAGAGATGATGCTCTTATGTTCTTTCTGATAGGCAGATCTCATCATCTTCCCTCATCTGTTGTCCATCTTCTACTTCTCTTCTGTCTTCTTCCTGGTCCAATATTTCTGTCTGATATTTCCATTCTCTACTGCCATTTAACTGTGCGGCCAAGGGAGGTTCGTAAGGAGTAAATCTACTCATAAATATCCTGATAACTATCTCGTGGAGTGTTTAGGAGAGCATGCTTGAAATATAACATCCATAATATCCATTGTATCTCTGTCGTTACCTCCTATACCCTCCTTCCCTTCGGTCATCCATGCTCTCCCACTCCCCGGGTCATTTTATCTCTATTCATTTGATTACTCCCACCATCATTTGCACTTGTCTCCTCAGCGCCATCTATCACCCTGATGGCCGCCTCATCTCACTTCTCCCACATCTCTGCCCCCAGCGTTCCCTCGCTTCCCCTCGTCTAATTTTGGGCAATTCTTCACGGAGCAGGATAATCCCCCTTTTCCCATCGTCATCCATCTTCTTCTACGTTCATTCTCCATCAGCTGTTGGCGCTGATAACACAGAAAAATAAACTGGTAATCCCCCGTCCTAATCCACGCATCAATAAAGGAACTACATACACGCATTGTAATCAAGTGCAGCGATCTGTGTCGTTCCATTACCTCCTTTATTACATATCATTGTAACATTTTCTTTACATTTTTTATTGTTAGAGACAAAAGAAACTGATTAATTAAACCATGGCCAGAATAAACAGGGATTCATTTGGAGGCCGAACAACAAAATCCCAGCTTTTTAGTCTGATTATTTGTACGTCGTCTGTAACACAGGTGTCATTGTTTTCTCTTCTCCGTGACATCCATTTATTTTCACAAGTTGTCACAGTGAATTGACTGACTTCACACAATCTCCAAGATTAGATACTGCATAAATGTTATATTTAGTAATAAAAATATTACTTATCCTGACATTTCTCAACATGAAGCTCTCTTTATAAACAACGTTGCCCCTGTGTTGAACCAAGTGGAAAGAAGCCCAGTCAGAGGATTTGTAACATGAAACCATTGCAGTCTCTTTCAGAGAATTTATAACAAAAAGGGTTTATTTTTTTTTCCCTTTGCTTAACTAGAACCTATTTGGTTGGTGCAAAACCAGGACTAGAACTTGGCCAAGACATGTGACAGAGAGGAGTTGATGACAGATCATTAAAATGTTGCAATAATAGATCATTTTACTGACTTTGGTCAGATTTTTAAAGTGATGGACCTGAAACTGGAGAAGCTGGTGGCTTAGTGGTTAGGGAAGTGGACTTGGGTCGGCAAGGCCCCCAGTTCGAATCCCCTACTTTCATGCCAATGTGCCCTGAGGTTGGTCCCCACACACAGCTTCCCCTGCTCACTACGGTGTTGGATTAAATGCAGAGGCATAATTTCCCGGAGGATAAATCCAAAAATAAAACATAAAAATAAAAAAAGACTATAATACCGCCAATATTACCGCTGTGTCAGTACCTGCTGCTAATGACACCAGTGGATGTGCATCAAGTCAGTGACCTTTTCCACCAAAGCTCACTGGGCAAACGAAACCTCCATGTGGGTTTGTAAACAGAAAGGGTTGAAGAAGGGACGGGATTTATTCCATAACTGTGACTGGGAGCGTTTGATTCATTGTTCTGTGTCCCTGGGAAATTTATGAACCACTTCATAGTTTGCTAACTGTCTCCAGAGGCAGGAGTGAATAAGGAGAAAATTGCATGAAGGTTTTATACAACACAAATCCAGACTAGAAATATTCCCAGAAAACATCAGATCCTTTTCTATTTCCACCACCATTCATATTTATTGAGTTGACTTTCAGAATAATCCTTTTCTTCCTGCCAGTGCAGTCTTGCATTTGTGCCACAGCTTCCATTTGATGTCCCCGTCTTTTTCTATCTGCTGTTGTCTCCTCCTTTATTTCACCCAGTCAGATGACCTCATCCTTATTTTATAAACATAATATTAATGTTCCGGCTTGTCCATGTTTCAGGGGTTGCCCCAGCTAGTCAAGATTTTCCATCTGCCCCTGTCCTCCGCATCTTCTACTCTAACTCCACTACCTCCATGTTCTTCTCTTTGTCTCCTACCTGGTAGCTCCATCTCTAAGATCATTCATCTACCAATGTATCCACTGTCCCTCCTCTGAACATGTCCAAACCATCTCAATCTGGCTTCTCTAGCTTTTTCTCCAAACCTTCCTGTCTGTGTTGTCCCTCTAATCACCTCATACCTGATCCTGTCCATCCTTGTCTCTCCTAAAGAGAATCTCAGCATCTTTAACTCCTCCACTTCCAGATCTGTCCTCTTTGTATCATACCTGGTAGTTTAATCTCTAGGGTCATTCTGATACCAACGTGTATCCGCTGTCCCTCCTCTGAACATGTCCAAACCATCTCAATCTGGCTTCTCTAGATGTTACCCAGGTGTTCTTAACATAGTGAGATGTGAATGTGAGATTTGTTTTGTTAATATTATGAACTAGTATAATTTTTGTGTGATGTTCTGCATTAAATACTGCACAATGAACAGTGATCCATGGTGATGTAGTTTGTATTTCCATGCCATTTAATGAACTTAAACTGGAGCCAAATGGTTGATTGATATTCAGCACTTTGGACAGAGAACAAAGACAGAGCTTCTGAGCTTCTGCCAGGCCGGCAGCTGTCCCTGGTGCTGAATTAGAGCCATTGCCACTGTGCGAATTGCTTCACTAGGTGTATCAGTATTGATGGGCGTCATTTGTTCAGTGTGGAATTCATTATTTTCTTTTCTTGACGGAGAAAGAAAATGTGTGCCGCTGCCAATGAGGGTTCAGCTCCGGACATGACGGAACAAGAAGTTACTGTGTCTCATTTTAAAAGAGCATGAAAAGGTACTGCGACTTACTTGGTACCCGGTTAATAGCTTTCAGGGGGCGAAGAACTCTCACGGTCCTGATGGCAGTGAAGTTGATGTTCTGTAGGTCCAGCGAGTATTCAACCATTCTGTAAAAAATGCACAAATCGGAAAAGAAAAATTACGTTAAAAGGCACAAATAATGAAAAGCAAACGGACTAATGATTCATAAAACTAATGTCATGATCAAACAGCTGTGTCATCTGAACGTTCAGGTTGTGTTCAACTAGTTCTCCCCGTAGATCTGGACCAATTATGAAGAATAAACCAACGCACGCACCTGCTCACAGTCGGAGTCCTGTTACACTGGGACAGATGTGAATTAATGGAGTTCATGTCTTTGATAAAACACTTTCAAAGAAACGCGGGTCACAAGGAAAATGTGTAGCAACGGAAAATAGATTTACATCCAGGCCGACATGGCCATCGATTAATATAAACATTATGTTTTCTTCCTTTTTGTTTGTTTATTAGCTGCGTGTGGGCGTACAGCTCGGCAAAATTCCAACCATGTAGAAAAGGTGTTTTTTCTCATTTAGATACAGAGGGGAAGATATTTAAATACACGTAAATGAGCAAATACAGTTTCATTTCTGCAATACTAAATAAAATTACATTTAATAATAATAATGATGATAATACATTTTATTTAAACGTGTCTTACAGATCACTCAAAGTCAACTAACAGAATAAGTTTACACAAACAAACAAGCTAAAAAAACGTGGCATAAAATCACAGTAAAACAAAAAGTTTTACTGTGATTTTGTGAGATGAGGTCAGACAGGAGTTTCCATGGACGGTGATGTTTGCAGATGACATTGTGATCTGCAGTGACAGAAGACAACAACTAGAAGAGAACCTAGAGAGGTGGAGGTTTGGACTAGAGAGAAGAGGAATGACAGTTGCAGCAAGACAGAGTATATGTGGGTGAATAAAAAGGGGGAAAAATAATCCTAGAGATGGAGATACCAGGTAGGAGACAAAGAGGAGATTTATGGATGCAATGAGGGAGGACATGGAGGTAGTTGGAGTTAGAGTTGAGGATACAGAGGACAGGGGGAGACAGAAATTGTTGACTGGCTGTGGCAACCCCTGACAAAAGGGACAGAGCCGAAACGAGGAAAAGGAGAAGAAGAAGAAAGTACAGAGATATTCCCACCAGATTGATGATAAATATTTTTACTGCTCTGCCAATAATTGGTCAAATATATTTTAGCTTGATTAACCTGATCAGTCAAACATATTTTAAAGACCACTGTCAAAGAGAAAAAGCGACATGAATGAAGGAGCGATCTTTGATCGACCGTTTCAAGAAATGAAGTGGCCAGAATTAATTAGGTGGTTTGAATAAGGTTAATAGACCCAGGATGAGAGAGGGGGGAGGGAGGGAGGGTAGGAAGGGAGGGACGGAGGGAAGGAGCTTTCATAAAGTCTGACAAACTGCAGTCAACACCAGAAAGAAGTTAACAGGAAAAGTGCTGCAGAGATTTTCAAACTGGAACAGAAAGCTTTCTAGTTTGTCCATTTTCTTCATGTCTTTTTTCCCACTCAATTATTAAAAGCCGAATCAAGTTAAAAGTTCTCCATGTTTAAGGAAACTCCAGCCAATTATTCTGATGTAACCTCCTGACCTGCTCATTGAGGAGCTTGGCTGAAAGAACTCTCCGCTGAAATAGAAATTACTTTCTAAACTGAGAGTTTGGGCAAACTAGTTCCTGGAGAGTTATTTATGTAAACGTCGGGGTCAAAAGAACATATTCGTACTCACTTTATAAAATATGACTTGATTTTAAGAAGTGCTTTGAACCACAAGGTGGCTCAAGGTCAAAGATACCCTCCAGAACCAAGCAGACTGAAGAACTAAAATATTCATTCATAACGCAGAGATGGGCAAAGCAAGGCCCGGGGACCAGATGCTGCCCGTTCTGCTTTGTAATCCGTCCCGAAAAACTCCCACTAATTATATATTTAGAAGTAGTCTAATTTTCCTCCTGCCAAATTCAATTATGGCAGTTGAAAATTTAGGTTCTACAGTGTTGAGAATAGCGTGTTACTTAACTAGACTACTTTTCTCTGTAACTAATAAGGTAATGCATTACTTTTCCCAGTAAGTAACGCTGTTATTGTTACTGTGGTGTAAAGGGGCTTGTTACTCATTACTATCTGTGGTCCATATGGACGGTTTCTCCCGGCCAGGGAGAGAGGACTGTGTGGCAGTGGAGCCTGTCTGCTGCCTGTCAGTCATGAGTGAAAGACGGCCGTGCACACTAACTAAAGGAGCGATGATTGGTTGACATAGGTTAACATTTCAGGCTAAGCCAATCCGAAAGAGACCTGGGCGGGTCTTCTTGCAGGGGGAAAAACAGTCTCACACGCAACTTTGTACAGCAGCACACACCCACAAGCAAGAAGAGGGCAAGCGGCAAGTTGAGGTTACAATAAAGTTGCCTGTCAAAATGTCCAAACATCTATTTTGTTTTTATTGTTCCATTACATTTCATTATGGTAGTTGCCACAGAACACAACAGTAAACTTTGTGTTTTTGAAGTAAAGTAACTCGTAATTAGTTACTTTTATAATTTAGTAACTAATGATGTAACTAGTTACTTTTTCAACGCAGTAACTGGTAAAGGAATAGTTACTTTTTAAAAGTAACTTTCCCAACACCGTCCCCCTGTACAAATTGAACTTTGATTGAATTTTTTGTTTTGTTTTTGTTTTTTTTTTTACATTCATGTGTTTTTTTTTTTATTGTTTCTTTGTAAAGTGTCCAGCACTACAGTACATCTGCTTGTACTGTAGTGCCATATGGTCACATGGGGCTTAAGCTGCTGCTAACTGTGAACACGTCACACACAAGTGTAGGTGTGTGACCTCCTGTTCTCGTGTCTGTTTCAGTTTCTGGTTTTAATTGTTTTTTTTTATTATCTTGTATCTGTACTGATGCATTCTCTTTGTTCCTCACAGTCATTAGACCTGAGGCCCAACACACATGTGTATAAAAGACAGCCGTGAGGTGTAGATGTCACTCAGTGGACCGTGAATTATGAGTCCTCCCCCTCCTCGTTGGCGATGTATCATTATAACCTTGGTGATGACAGAAACCGACCGAGACCTGGTTCTCTTACTGCGCCAGCAAATCAGATAAAACCTGGCTAGTAAAACCCTCGGACCATGAAAAGGAAAGGGCAAAGTTCACACAGGAAGCTGCGCACAAACGTATCTACCAGGGAACAGGGAGGTTGGTTCTCAGTGTCTCACTGTGATTTAATTTGACAGGTAGTTTCTCAGGTATGTGACCGATGGAAGTCAGAGGAAAGGCTAAAGGAGAGAGTTCAATATCAAATCACTGAAATCAGGCCATAAATATGAGATCGCACTCGCAACAAGAATGTAATTAAGTTGACGAGATACCGATGTATGAAGGCAAAGCTGGACGTTTGACAGAATTAAATACTTTACTCTTACCATACGTAGAAAACAGTGTGCGGTTTTATCTACATAGGTCAATTATCGGAAAATGCTCTATCCAAATATTCAGATTTTTTTTTTTTATTTTCAACTACAGTAAAACTCTAAATATTGACTTACAATCTAAAATCCATAGTGTGAGACCACTGAGACATTTCTGAATTTCTGAGCCAAAGGCTGAGATACAGTATCTTCCTTATCTTAGTTCACACATTTTCAACTTTTGTGCAATTTGTTTCCACTTTGACTGGATGACAGTGATTTCACACACCTCTCCATCAGGCAACCAGAGATCTGAGATCTTGGGCAATTTGTCCCAATTTCAGATAAAAGTGGTCAGTTTCCATCACTTCCACAGTGTTACAGTCCCACACAATTAGGAATCAGTGCATCTCGCATGGTCTGTATTTACTTTACACTCACAGACTATAAAGCGCCACAAACAGACACACACGGGTCACAAGCGTCTAGTGCAAAACACTCAGAGTGAATCAACGACGTCTCTCCAAACTAGGGAGGACAAACAAACAAAGAGAAAATCGTAGAAATTGTTCTGGAAATATGTGTTTCATGGACACCAACTGTGCTACAGTAAGAAATGAACTTATATTAAATTATTCCAAATTGTCCACCTTCTGTTGATGTGTACTACTTTGACTGATAGTAAGGACAACGAGACCAAAGTGTTTCTGGAATGAGACGAAAATGAAGTTCAGGAACCATTTCAGGTTGTGATGGGATTTTACAGTTTTGGCAAATAAAGGATCTTTGGATTTAGTAAGAATTTTTTTTTTTTTCTTTAGGTGCATTGGGATTCATTTTTATTCCCTGCTATGTTTTATAAATGTTGCTTTTTTGCTTGTCCTTTGTATCCAAAGATAAGGAAGAGGTGTTCTTTTAGAAACCATCAAATTTCTGAAAATCACCGCCTCTGTTAAAATTGTAAAAAAATCTTTTTAGATAAATTCGTAAATAATCTTTTATGTACAGGCGGCTGATTGGTCAGTTGTTGTGCTTTGAATAGGTTGGAACCAAAGACGGCAACCGTCTAGGGAACGGTTCGACATCTGTGCAACAGACTGTAAAACAGATTTGTAAATGTATGAATCATACATACTTTAAATTTAATTTAGATATGCAGAAAATTAACATATAAATTACATAATTAACATGAAAATTAATAATGCTAATGTATTAGGTGGAACAGGGAGCAACGGATACTGAGAGGTTTAGAGGCCAAATTAGGAAAGAAAGGATCGGTTTATCTGCCTCAGCCACTGAGACGTGCAGTCATTTATAATAATTACATTAAGTGCTTGAGTTAAGGTTTTCTGTCACATTGGGGTTGACGTATGAAGGACAGTCACAACAATCTGACCAATTATTTGAAGAACAATTCCTTTGTTAAACACATAGACTCATTAAACAATTATTTGTAAGAACTAATTGTGTCATTTTTTTTTCCCACCTCCAGGAACAGCTCCCTCTGGAGGAGATGACGTTGAATGTTAATAGAGATTAATGGACACAGCACATCTTCTGCCCCATTGGTGGTTTCACAAGCCAAAGAAGATAAAGGACGGAGAGACACGTGAGAAGCACAGACCCCATCATCCCACCTTTCCTCTCAGACGCAGATTTTTTCTTTTCAACTGTTAGATGTGTTTTATTGTTCATACCATTCTGAATCCTTCGATCCAGTCCATTCACCTATAAATCTGTCCATCCCTTCGATTTGTCCATCCATCTACTAATTTATCTTTGGGGACTGAAGCTGTTAAACAACGTGGTTTTACCATCTACTGTCTGTCCATATCAGGAGACAAATGTCTGGACATATTATTCACAGCAATCATCATCTCTTGGACTCCTTAGCAACGTGAAGGGACATAACAGTGATCCAGAACACCACGGGGAGTTGCCAAGTGTCAAAGAGCAAATGAAAGTCAATGCAGGAAAAAATATGTTTAATTTTGCTACAGCTCAATACGTCAGACGTGTTCCAGCCCCAGTGGATGCTGGGAGCAAAATAAAATAATCCGTATATCTCTTAGGACCTAGGAATCAACGGCGTTGCTCACAGCTGCTGAGGTGTTATACCCAGAGTAAATCAATAGTTTTTAATGCCCTCTTCAAGGTTTATTTCCCCTCTTTTCATTTGTCCAGAGCAGACTCAGACATGTCAACCAAAATAACCATAAAAATATTTAAAAAAAAACAATTTCTTTTCGGATTTTTTTGACATTTTTATGGTAAATGGTAAAAAAAGTGGAAATTAACAAGATATAAAATAAAATAAAAAAAGAAATCATGTAACTCCTGATTTTGGAATCTCTTTGCAGATGATAAAACCAAAAAAAGTCAATAATATAAAAATACAGTGTTACTGTGGGTCTCTCACCACAGTTTATGGCAATAGCAGATCAACAGGTTGAGATATTTTCCGACAAATGTGACTATTTTGAATATTCACTGTGCAAAAAAGCCTGTGTGTAAAAGGTGCTGACATCTCCTGACTAATGTGCTTAGATGCTGCCTCTTTTCTTCTGTTGTTCTGTTTGTCATTTTTACTGCACGCCCTCCTAAACACAGCTATCTCTGCAAAGGGCTGAGCACAGACAGAGGGCGTCGGGGGAATGGAGAGTGAACAGATACTGAGGAAACAAGGCGAGTGTTCTTTCAGATAGTGATTCAAACCCTCCCTCTGATGACTATTGGACCTATGGTATATTAACAAACTGGAATGTCAGGACCATGAAGACATTTGACTTTTATATTCCAGTTTGGTGTCTGATTCACAGTCTGATTACATGTCAAGTGGGCCAGGCCAGTATAATCATTACCAGTGTTGGGCAAGTTACTTTAAAAAAGTACCTTATTACTTTACTGGTTACTGCTCTGAAAAAGTAACTAGTTACGTTACTTGTTACTAAATTATAAAAGTAACTAATAACTAGTTACTTTACATTAAAAATGTTTAGTGTTGTGTTCGGAAGCAATTATCCTAATAAAATGTATTGGTACAATAAAAACAAAATAGATGTTGGACATTTTGACAGGCATCTTGATTGTAACCTCAACTTGCCACTTGCCGTCGTCTTGCTTGTGGGTGTGTGCTGCAGCAAGAAGACCCGCCCAGGTCTCTTTATGATTGGCTTAGCCTGAAATGGTAACCCATGTCAAACAATCATCGCTCCTTTTCAACCCATGGGTTCAGTTAGTGTGGACGGCCGTCTTTCACTCACAGACTCCACTGACACACTGTCCTCTCCCTGTGGTCGGGGAAAACTGTCCATTTGGACCACAGATAGTAACGAGTAACAAGCTCCTTTATACCACAGTAACGATAGCAGCGATACTGAAACGGAAAGGTAACGCAAAGCCTTGATTACTTATTGAGGAAAGTAGTTTTGTTACGTTACAAGTAACGCGTTAGTCCCGACCCTGATCATTACACAATTTGTTTAAAATAATGAAATCGACGTGTTTTTTGTGTCCATTCTCATGGACCTAAAGTGTAGCGGTATTTGGTCCGAGGGCCTTATTTTGTACGTCTTATTTCTGAGATTCAAATGTTAATGTTATAACCAAGGCGTAATGTTAGAATTGAAAACATCAAAGTGAAGCTATTATTGACTACAGCTCATCAGAACCACTTTTATTTTAGTCCACGCACACCGTAATGTCATTATACCAATATGATGGGTGAGAAGAAACCAGGTAAAAACACTCTAACCTCTCACTAATGATTAACAGCTATGTCAATTAGCCTCCTGTCTGTCCCTACCCATCGTCTCCGCATATATAACTCCATGCAGCCATGATCTTCATGACAGATTTGATCTCTAATCAAACATCTCACACAGCATTTCTGTAACCAACATGATCTGAGTTGAAAAAAAAAATGTCTTTTATTATATTTGCATTTCCCCCCAGCAAGAAGAATTGTGACGAGACCTCTTTGTATTCTCCGAGAACTGAGACATAGACATGGACACAAGTTGACAATATTAATCAAGATGAAGCAGCGTTCAGTGTCAGACCAAAGCCGAGGTATTTGAAATGTCAAGCATGAATCTGGCAGAAGGAAAAGCACAGAGAGACGTACAGTGACAGAATCAGCTCCTGTTTTACTCTCCTGATTCTCTGCATCTCTGCACGTCAACAACGCTGTCAGAAACAGACAGTGTCTCAGAGCTACGACAAATGAGGATCTGTGTCAGTCATCAGGGAAAATGTGTCATGGACACATGCTTCTACATGAATACCACAGCAGATTTATTGACCACGATGACATGGTATCAGGGATCCTCTTCCTCTTTTCCTTTCGGCTTGTCCCTTTTTTCAGGAGTTGCCACAGCGAGTCAACAATTCCCATCTCCCCATGTCCTCTCCGGCTTCTACTCTGACTCCAACTACCTCCATGTTCTCTCTCACTGCATCCATCAATCTCTTTGTCTCCTACCTGGTAGCTCCAGCTCTATGATCATCCTTTTACTAATGTATACACTGTCCCTCCTATGAAGATGTCCAAATCATTTCAATCTTCTCTAGCTTTTTCTCCGGACCTCCCTGCCCTGTCTCATTCCTGATCTTGTCCATCCTTGTCTCTCCTAAAGAGAATCTCAGCGTCTTTAACTCCACTACCTCCAGCTCTGCCTCCTGTCTCCTACCTTTTCCTAGTGTCTCTAACTAACTATTAGTATAAAGGATGTTTCATTAAAAAAAAAAACGACAAAATAATCGATATTAAAATTTTAAACAAAGTGAAAACAGAATTTTCTCAGTACATCTGTTTGCCGATGGAACTGTGTTTGTTAGATATATGTATAGATGTCTAATTGTTCATTGTCATTGTACCTTTGTACTTGTTTTATTTTATTGTATTTTTATGTTCTGGTAACGTCCATTGCTCTGTCTGTCCGTCCAGGGAGTGGATCCCTCTCCTGTGGTTCTCCCTAAGGTTTCTACTGGTTTTCTTTTCCCTGTTAGAACCGTTTTTTTTCCCCTCGGTAGTTTTTCCTCACCCTGGCTGAGGGTCTAAGGACAGAGGATGTTACCAACCCTGTAAAGCCCAATGTGACAAATCTGATTTGTAAATGTGGGCTATAAATAACTCTTGGTTGATTTATTGAAATATGCAACAAAATACCTGAATTAAAAAAAATAATAATAATTGAATAATTGAATTAGAGGTTAAACATAAGTCACAAGTCATTGATCCACCAGGTTTTAATGCAACTGCATTAGCAGATTCCAACAGCAGAGAAGAAAAATATATACTGTATACGGTGGCTGCTGGCAGACCTGGTGTTATATTGGAATGCAGTAAAGATTTCCCAACTTGCCTGAGGCTCACAGTATTTTTATACTGTTCAGTTTCCATATGTTGATCCGTGTGCAGTCAGCAGAGAAACAGTGAAGTGGATCCTCACACCTGTTTTATTTTCTGTATGGAATGGTGTAATATAATTCATGTTTTTCATTACTTTTGCCTAATTTTTTTTTTCTCTGTGTCTGTCACTCACACGGACAACAGACCAATCTGTACAGACAGACTCACGTCACAAACCTCGTGTTGTGTCAGTTTCTAACCCAGTGATTCTCAGTTATTTTCTCTTACGCCCTCCCTAGCAAGAAGACAACAATTCCCACCATCCACTCTCCACTATAAATAACAGCATTTGTCTATAAGATAGTTCTAGCTACACCTCTGCATAACATCGTATCCTTGTTAACATAAAGAAAACAAAAAAAAGAGAAGTATAGTTCAACTTACAAGGATGTGCAATTACACTTTATTATAGTACGGTGCAAAAAAAAGCATGTCACACACGCCCCCCTCAGCATCGCACCGCGCCCCTCCAGGGGGGCCCGCCCCACTATTTGAGAAGCACTGATCTAAGGCAACAGAGAAACACAGTCTGTATTTCTTTTAAATAACACACCAGCAGAAGGTGCCTTTCTAAATCAAACTGAAATCTCGCAATAAACCACAGGCGACAGTGACTGACTACAAGGTCATGGGTTCAAATCCCATTTACATTATACACTGGCAGATCAATGACTGTTGTGTAAATTATTTGAAGGATCTGCTTTGACTTCACAAAGGCTTCTATACCTTTATGAGATGAAAATAAATCATTTATATTTTGTGTTTTTTTAGATTTCAGGAATTACTGGTTCAACAGTGAGACACTCTATAGTGTTTCTTTTTGTATATTTTGTGTCACCAACCTAATAATGTCTTACAAACAGTTGGCTAAATATTGTTTAGTACTTGTAAGGATACTCTGAGCAAATCTCAAAGATTCGTTTCATTCCAACCACATTTTAATTATAATATTTTTGGTTCTTAATTCTACTTCCCTTTAAAAGTCAATCTCAACAGTCTTTCTACGAGATCAAAATATTTTCTCAGCGAAACACACAGATCTGTCGGATCATTTATTTGCTTTTTTGTATAAATAAGAATTTGATAAGTGGCATTTAACAAGGAAAAAAAAAAGCTTAGCAACAACGTTGTTTCAACACTGGACACCTGACTACGCACTCCCTCACATCACTCACAGCCATTGTTTCATGCAATATAACAGTAGGCAGGGGTCTGGTTCTGCTCTGCAGGAGAACTGAGCTCAGCCTGATGTGGAACTCGTGCCGTGTTTAATCCCTTCCTGACGCTCGCCCTGGGTTTGTTTTTGCAGCACAGCAGGTCCCAGAGGTGCAACATTTTATCACGCACCCCACTCCCACCGCCTCACTCTCTGTATGTGGTGGATCTATGACATGGGAGTAATTGGTGGTTGGGCTGATGGGGCTGGTTTCCCACTGCAGCCCATGCTCTGGAACATGGAGAGTTAATGCAGCAGAGCGACAGATGCTGCTTAGAGGAAGATGACTGGAGGAAAGCTGGAAGGAGGGTTAGGGACAAGACAGACCTGCACTGCAGGATCAAAGTGGGAAAATAGAACCAAATAAAACATTCTGGAGAGCAGGGTGATGGCACTGGTGTCATGTGAGTCGCCCAGAGGCAGAACCAGTGCAGACGAGGCTGCTGAAATATATGAGAAATCTACAGAAAGGGAAGTAAGTGAATGAAAACCGTTCACATTCCCTGATGGATTTACAGTAATATGTAGGAGGCAGGGATGAGAGTGGAAATAGGAAAGTAGGGGGCAGCGGGGAGCGGGGATGGCAGGGAAATGCGGAGAGTACATACGCGCAGGGAAGGTAAACATTATGCACATTAACGGCTCATCAAAAATGAAGATGTTCCATATATTATTCATGGGAACCTAGTTTGTTCAATTACTAATAAACATGATTAAAATACAGATTAACAAGGTGTTAAGTTAAATCAATCTGCCCTCAGGTTTGTACTGTTTATAGTAAATGTATAGTAAATGTAAAGTATGGTAGTTTATAGTAAAAGTATTCAGTAACCACGAGATCTTGATTTTAAATGAATAATAATACACTATCAATAAGATCTGAAAGGCGTCTCCATAAAAACCGTCAACTGCCGACGCAGATGCCAGGTTTACACAGCATCCCCAGGTGGCGCCATCATCTTTAAAGGGGATTTGTTTCCTCCTGGTAGGGGGTGCTATTCTGCATGCTAATCATCCCTGGCGAACACAGAAAAACAACAGTAGGGATCCTAATTGTTTTGACTCATCAAATCACGTTAATTACCCTGTTCTCCATGTGCCTGAGAAAATGCTGCCTGTGAAGTGGGATTTTATTCTGTTGTGCTTCTCATCCAAAATGGCACTTTTGTACAAGTGGAAATACAAGTGAGACCTCGTCATGGAGTAAATACAAAAAGTCCATTATTTACAACAGGATAAGACAGAATCGTCTCTCCTTGTCAATGGATATAATATTAAAATGCAGGACTTGTTCACCTCACCTGTCCAAACTGGAGTAAAGAGACAAACAGCCACCTAAGTGTCCCAGTCTTTGGCCTCTTCTTTTCTTTCCCCTTTTTTCAGGGGTTGCCACAGCAAGTCAACAATTTCCATCACAATGTCCTCTGTATCCTCAACTCCAACTACCTCCCTGTCCTCTCTCACTGTTGTCCCTCTAATCACCTCATTCCTGATCCATCCTTGTCTCTCCAAAAGAGAACCTCAGCATCTTTAACTCCTCCACCTCCAGGTCTGTTTCCTGTCTTCTACCTATTCCTAGTGTCTCTAATCCATCCATCATGTCTGGTCTCACCACTGTCCTGTAAACCTTTCCCTTCACCTTAGCTGACACCCTTCTATCACAGATCACTGCTGAGATCTTTCTCCAGTTGTTCCATCCTGCCTGTATTCTATTCTTCACCTCTCTTCCACAGTCTCCACTGCTCTGAACAGTTGAGCCCAAGTATTTGA